>VACF01001953.1:0-144970 GCA_006891605.1 Pleurozium schreberi
TCAAAAATGCTTGGAAAAATATGAAACCACTTGTGCTAAGTTCCTCATCATTTTTTCTTTCTTTGAAAATTGAGCTAAAAGTATTTCTGTCCATGAAACCTATGAAAAAAGCAAACCAACCCTTAAATGGTTGCTTTCATAAATCAGAACATACTCCCTTACATTGTGGATTAGGTTACCATTGCCGTGATTGTCTATGCCACTTATCATGGGTGCAAATCGATTGACACATAAGTCTTCTACAAGTCAAGATTTTTTAGCCCCTAAATGCGTAAAGCACCAAATTTTGGTGCCGACAATATTTTGAAGTTAAATAAAACCTAACCAAGATGCTATTTTTAGTACTTCATGTTTTGAAAAATTCTTTTTGAAATCTGGTCTTAACATCAAAAATCCAATTTTGAAAATAAAGATTGTGTGCAAGGGTGTCCATTGCAATCTTGGCTATCCATAGTGTTGAGGGCACTTGGAAATGAGCCTCAAATGCACTAGAGCCTGTGAAAAAAACCACATTAAACATTCATTAAAAAAAAATTATAGAGCAAATTTTGAGAAGCCAAAGATTGATTGGGATTGTGCATGTTAAGCCCTTTAACCTCATATTTTTTTGGTGACCGACATTTTAGATTTGTCATGTAAAAAGAGGATTGCAAGACTTCAAATCACTTTTGTAGTTTTAACACCTCATGATTAATATTATAATCTTTCAATCCACAAGTAATATGTATATATATATATATATCTGTGTGTGTGTGTGTGTGTTTTCTTTTCTTACGTGATCTCTAACATGTTAAGTTTGAATCTATACAATAACGATTCAAAGAAAATTGATACAACTTATCAAAATGTCATTAGATGTTTTTTCAGCCCCGTAGGAGACTTTTTCGGGGTTGTTCTCTGGACAGAAAACCAACGACTCTACTGGTCTGAAATTTTGAATTTAAAAAAAAAATTCAAAAATCTTAGAAAGTATAAAGTAATTGAAAATTGACTTAAATTTTTTTTTTTTTTTTCAATTTTTTTTTCAATATTTAATAATTAATTTAAAAAATAATTAATTAGTATTATCTGACGTGGCAATCTCTCTGCCACGTCAGACTGCCCATGCGGGAGAGTTCTCAAAGTTCCCAATGCATTCCCACAGCCCTGGAAATCGCAATCTTTTAAATGGTCCAAAAAACATCTAATGGGACTTTTTGTTCAATTTAGAGCAAATTTCTAGAAGCTCAGTAAAGGCCTTGGGCATTTAGGGGTTAAGGTCTCGTGAGATGGTGAAGTTCAACTGACCCCATGCTCGGACACTCGGGAAAACCTTGAAATTTTGAGCCTTGTCTAGGGTATAGTCTAGAGCTCTCCTAGCGAATTAGAAGTCTCTGATTGCAAATATGAGTTCAGAATTTGCAAAAAAAAATTTATGTGAAAAATAAACAATTCCAGCGTTTTTACTCTGGGTAATTCCAACCTGCTGGAACCACTTCGAATGGAGGATTTAACGTCCAGCATGGACTTGCATCCGCATTTTGCATAGCACTACCATGTGCGCTTTAAATGCTGGCTCTGAAATCTAGGAATGCCATGTCACCGCAGAAGGTAGTGATTGTAATTGATTGGTGGTCCGTGACATAGTTAACATTGTAGATGTTGTCCACAAGGAACAAGTTCCATTAAGTTATTAAAAGGATGTGGCAAATTTTCAGGCAAAAAAGTAGGGGCAGTGCATGGCGATAAGAGCAAAAGAAGATGCTTCAATAGAAAGTGCTAGTCTTTGAAGAGTTCCTTTGGAAACAAGCACTTCTTAAGTCTTTCGTCCTTTTTTTTGCAGAGTGGGAAAAGAAGATGATCGGAAGGCTGTCCGTAGTTGGAAGAGTCGTGGACAGTTGAAGAAGGTGGATCGAGAGCCTTGTCGCAGCGCTAAGATAGCAGGGTTGCAACAATCATCGTTGCAATCTTCACAATTCGAGAAGAGTGATCGTCACTGCACAAGGAATATTTTGAGTTGTCCACACAAAGGTTTTGCAGGCAGGAGTTTTGGCCTACAGGACGGAACGTTATGCAGGTATATTTTAGTAGATCCAAGACAAGTCTATTAGTGCAATTATAGAAATTGAAGCTCACTTTTTGTGCATAGTGAAGATTTGAACTGTTAGGTGTTAGGAAGCAATCTTCTCTTCAATAACCTTTTTTTAATGCTTACATTGCATGGAAAAAGAAAACGGAGAATAATGTTCCTCATAAGCTTCATGTATTGTCGACTGAATTTGTTGGACATGGGGTGTTGTAGTTGAAGCCTGAATTGCTTAAGTAAAGTCTTGGACATTTGCCTACCTAGCTAGGGCTTTATAGTAGTTATGGCGAATTTCATTAAATTGGTAGTATTCCATGTGCCATTTTCAACTCTGAAGTCTGAACTGCTTAAGTAAAGACTAAGACAGGTATAGATTTTATGTCATCTACAACATATGTAAATGTCAAAAATGTATGACGTATTTAGATTTCAGGCCGCGCGGTCTGAAACATCTAAGAAGGATATAGATTTCAGATATCTAAGACAATTATAGATTCCAAAAGTCTACGAGAGGTTTAGATTTCAGACTGCGCGGTCTGAACTGTAAAAAGTGCCAAAATAAAATAACATAATGCCGCTATTTTAATGAAATTCGCCATAGTTGCAGAATTACAGGTTACTTAGATATATCAAATGTTGTTTTGCTGATGTGCATGTATATATGTGCGATCGATCTTCTTGAAAAGCAACGGAAAATGGCGGAGTAGATATATAGCATGAGAGATCTCTCTGCGTGCCTGTGTCAGTTTGTAGACTGAGTTAATGATCTCAAGCGTCTTGAATGTCAACTGGTGTTTTGTTGCATGCTTGGCCTCCATTACAGATAGATTGCGAATTTCATTAAATTGGCGGTATTCAGTGCGCCATTTTCACCGCTGAAGTTTGAACTGCTTAAGTAAAATCTAGGACTGGTATAGATTTTATGTCATCTACGCCTTATGTAGATGTCAGAAATCTATGACGTATTTAGATTTCAGACCGGGTGATCTGRAGCATTTTCTTTTGTTCAACTACTCCGACCCGGAGTGAAGGGTGAAGAGACCATTTTCGTTGGTTTCTTAGTTTTTCGTTTGGAAGCCTGGATTGCTATTAGCCAGGGTTTAGGGTTGCAATCGCAATTCAAAGAAGGTAATTTGAATGTGCTGTCACGTACAGAGTGACGAAGATTACGGATCTCTCGCAACCTGAGTCAACAYAGGTAGGGTCTGATCGATCAGACGGATGACAATTGTTATCGAGCCTGAATTCGTTTTGCATTCGGGAATTACGATTGCGAGATGTGCCAATTCATTTATAAGATATCTTGATATTGTTTGTTCAAAACTTATGTTTAATTTGGCAATTGAACAAGGAATTCATACTGATATCCAGATTTTGGGATTTCAGGTTGATTTTGGGATTTCAGGTTGATTTTGGGTAAGCGAATTGCTTGTCGCCCGCTGCCTCTGCCAAGAACGTAACCGGACTCCTGCTTCAAGTGTGCCCGGGCATTCTTCAAAAGCTTCGCAGCTCTGGCTCGGTGTATCCACGCATGCGCGTCAACGAGCACTCCAATTGGTCCTAGTGGTCCGTGAATGTGAAATTATGGGCTTTGTGGTGTGACGACTAGTAGAAAAAATATTTAATTTCAATTGCTCTAGCTATTTCTCACACTGGTGTTTAAGTGGGAATTCTAATTCTAACCACAATGAGTCCTTTTTTACCTTAGTTGCTTAGTGGTTGATATGGGATAGAGGGAGTATACTAGAGGAGACTTTTCTCTTATTGACATTATGGGTACTGCAACAGCATGCAAATGTGTTTGGACTTTTCTCTTATTGACATTTTGGGTACTGCAACATCAATTCCACGTTGAGGGAGACTATTCTGGTCCAACTCTCTCTACAGTACTTTGACTTTAAATGAATATGTTTGAATTTTTTTAAGCAAGTGATTTCCACAATACCAACATGGATGATTTCCACGGTCACCTGTTTGTCTTTCCAGGGTTACTTAGTTAATCCTTAAATAAGCAATGGACAGGTCACCGTGGAAATCATGAATTCTCATACTGTGAAAATCATTGGATTAAAAAGTTTCAAAAGTATGCATTGGAAGTCAAAGTACTACAGAAGATCTTCCCTTGGCACTCAAAATTCGGAAGATGAGTAATGTCACTTCTGTCTTACACAGGACGATGCACTCTCAATCATCCACCAGAAAGTGGCCTTGGCGTCCTTTAAGGGTTCATGCATACACGATTTTCTATGGTCATCCATCTTCAGTGCTCCGTCACAATAGTCCTGAAAAACAGCTTCCAATATTGATGGAGTGCTCAATCACGATGGTGCTCCGTCACCAGGGTCCGTCACAATGTCACTGCTCCGTCACGATGGTCCTGACAAGCAGCTCCCAATATTGACGGAGTTTGGTGGAAGCTCAGTATATAAACAAACAACTGCATGTGTTGATTCACAGTTCATTTGAACAATTCCACTTCCATCGCTTCGCTTCCTCTATCAGTCGCTTCCAGTCGCTCAGCATGGGGTCGATCAAGCTTACGATGCTCGTTTGTGTGATGGTGGTGGCCATGGCGGGGTTTGCATCGAAGGTGCAGGCCAACTACCACGTGTCGGATGTAATTTACGAAGGCCGAAGCGGGGTCCTTAAGGCATGCCCCTCCAACTACTACAACTGCAAATGCTACGGTCGAGCCGGGGATCGGGCAGGCATAGTCTCACCGAGGACCCCACCTTTGCCGAATTTCTTCAGCATCGCGAACATGTGCGGCTACAAGAAACTCGACCACTACCACAACAACGACGGAACGTACTCGGTCTTCGTTGCAGGCGGCAACGGCAAAGTGGTCGCCACATGCCACGGCGCGGACAACAACAAAGCCACCCTGAGTTGCCCTCTTGGGGGTCCAGTAGGAAAAGTGCTCCATGACGTTGTGTATGATCACTTGATCTGCTATGGACAGCCATGCCAACCGGACCGTTAGCACTGATGGGTCTGAACACCAGCATTGAGTAGGAGGTTGTTGGAGGCCGCTCTACTAATTACGTACTTAGGCTATGTTAACAAAATAAAGGCTTCTGATCTAGTCTTCCTTTTGGAAGTAGATCAACGCTAGTGTGTGGTCCACGTTCGAGGCTAGCTTGCAACAGCTTTGGCTAGCTTCACTTGAACTCACACTTGCCGAAGTTGTGTCCAACCAGCCTTTCGCTGTGATGGTCCACACTTGGAATTTAAAATATATAATGCCCCACGTGGTATATATACGCAATTCTCTAAGTTGCATAGGCTGCTCAATGAATGCACATGACCGGTCTTGCCGTTGTGTCTATCTCCCCTACGAGTCAGCATCTGATTTGCTCTGCCAGAGCAGCCCTGTTTCTTGTAATGGATGACCGATTCAGCTGTAGAAATGGTTATCTCGAGAAGGAAACGAATGGTTACCGTATGCATAAACATAAAATTTGTGAACATGATGAATTATGCCAGGGTGTGGTGGCGATGACTTTTTGTACACAAGCCTCCAGTGGCGAAATGCCTTTGGGCCGGCTCCTGATATATTCTGTCTGCGATGGTTTTCGTTTACTTCAACGAGTCTCCTGAAAATTTGGAAGGCTCGTGGATACCTCGAGAGATCCGTCATGTGATCGAAGCTGCTGAGTAGGGTGTGATTTTGCATTGTTTCTAAAGTTCTGAGTATTGGCCTCTTGTTTTGTCAACGTACGTGAGCAATTGGGAGGGGATCCTTGACATTTATTTCAGCTTGGGTTTGGGAATCATGTTGCAAACACATGCAGCCTGTTGTTACAAACACAGGTAGGTGGTTTTTGATCGATCTGCAGACAGCTCAGTGTTTTCCAGCCTGAATTGTTTTTTGGGTTGCGATTGCGCGTGGGATGTGCGAATTAATTGTAAGATATCTTGCTTTCGGTTGAAAGAACTTTTGAAGTATGAACTCAATTAACTTGAAATTTTAATTATAGATGTCTAACTTGATAGCAATCAAATTCCTTATTTTTCAGAAATTTTCAAAACCCATTTTATATTTAATTTTCAATTTAGCCAATTTGTCAAATTTTGTAGTTTAGAGGTTTTAGTACTGGGAAGTACCCAAAATTAATCATCTAGAGCTGAAATTTTTGTGGTCTATTCCCACATTAAGATCTCAACTGTACAATATTGTAGTGTGCATGTTGTAGAGGGTGAATGCCCGAAAGACCAACCGATTTTTGTAGCGTTCACTAGTATTGGCCAGTACTACCGACCTTTTGGAAAAAAACATTTAAAAATAAAAAAAAATATGGATAATTAGCATAATACTATAAATATCATGTAGCCAAAATTAGAGACCTGAAAAAAATTTAGATCAAAAGTTATTCACAAAATAGAGTGACACAATTTTTGAAAAAAATAGACACTTTGTTTAAACTGGCAATCTTTGTTTGTATGACACGATTTTAACCCCTTCAGTCCTTCACTAGGTTTTCACCAAAACATTCCAAAAATGCCATTTCTAGTACAAGTACCAAATTATTGGAAAAAATAAATTTTGGATATATGTCACCATAGGATCTTTTAGTATGTTGACATCAAGCAATGCATACTGGCATGAGAGCAGTACATCATTCGCACATTGCAAGACGACATACGGTACCAACGGTACAGTAGAACCTCTCTAAGTCACTCCTCTATAAGCCAATAAAACCTCTGTAAGCCAATATGTCAGACCAGCCCAGACTGGGCCACATTACAAAGGCTGTGACTAAATCTGACCCTCTCTAAGCCACCTCTCTTACCCAATAAACCTCTGCAAACCAATATGTCAGACCAGTCCGGGACCGAGTGAGTAAGGGAGGTTCTACTGTACCAAGAACACAATCGGGGATGCACAATCGGGGATGCACAATCGGGGATGCACAGTCGAGAAGATCTCACCATCACTAACAAAACAAACAACCAGCCTAGGGCAGAATCGTATATCACTAGAATCCGTGACGGATATTGCAGATGTTGATTAAAAAAACTCTGAACAAAAGAGTCCCCTCAATAATCTACACAAAACTGCTGAAAAACAGGAAAGTCAATTTCAGGTGAGATTCAGAAATGCATAGCCACCTCCTTCTGCTCGAGGTCGCAACCATGCAGCCACCGATCGCAACACTCGGAGCTCTCCATCCAGAACATCTCCTGCCATCCTTGCACGCTCTGCTTGGATTTGTGGCGTGTCTTGAGCCCTCAGCACCTTCTGAGCTCGCTCAGACATGAACTCGAATTCAGTACAAAAGCAAGGATCCACAAATAGGCAATAGGTCCAACTATACTTATTGCAGAACAAAGCAGAGGAGTGCTAAGAGATGAATTGGATTCGATGTGAATCTAAATTAAAACTCATATTTGTTAAAATGGTGAATTTCAGTGACGTTGGCGCAGTTTCCGTTGCCCAACTAAAACCTCAAAACCATTCCAGTCCCAGCTCTGGTCACTTGAATGTCAAAATCACGGCACTCGGAAACACAACATTCGAAGTATGCATGTATTGAGTTTACGCACCTTTTCTAATGCTAATTGTAATCATTCTACGACTGGACCTAGAAGTGCACAAGTCTCAGATCATGCCTGGGTCATGTATCATTTGAAGTGCAATGATTTCACACAAGTCTCTCACATGATTCCAACAATTCAACTCMCAGGAAGACATGGAGTTCCAGACATTCACCGGCTTGGTGTACCTTCATAGCAGAGCGATGGGAAGACTGGCACTGGTCTAAAGTGTCCAACAGTATTCTCAAAGCTCGTGCTTCCTTCCCGTCCTTCAAGGGTCGATCAGCAAGTCGACCTTGCCTTCTCTTGGCATCTTCAGCCATGGCTTGTAGTTCTATGACACCATTGTGACGAGAGGTACAAATTAGTTTTGTATACGAAGGTAAACACGAAGGTACACGAAGGATGGCTCACCATGTTGACGGCTATTTTTTCAACTCTTCTAAAAATAGGCAATAAAAACTCTCCCAATCAGCATCTTCCGTGGCCTCATAGGCCGACACCAGCACTGCTTGGGCGGTGCGAGAATGAATCCAAGAAATTGAAACCCGACTTGAAAACAAACAAGACATTGGCAAATGGAAAGAACACCTTTAAGAGTGTTGACGGAAACCACTCGTGCAAATGTACGTAATGCTCGAGGAATTCCTTTGCCTCTCGCAGMAGGAGAAGATACCTCTCTATAATCCAGCACGACAAATTTCAGAACAAGATTGGATCGAATCAACCAACGGGTTTAATTGAAGTACATGCAGACAACATGCTAACCAATTGTTGATTTGCATAACAAGTCATCAAAATCCAGTGCAGCCAAATGAAGAAAAAATAGGTTGTTTACAATCGATAAAAACAACCAAATGCCTATGAAAAACTGACCTAAGCCCGAACCACGAACCACCACTGTCAGAGCCATCCCAGGATGCTTCCGTTTCAATGCCGAAATCATGCAAAAGATTCAGCTTTTGTGCTCGCAATGGRTCTCCGCTTGGCACCTCCATCCAGATTTGCACCTGGTGGTCCCCATATCAATAGACTTCACTTTAAAGATTTTAAACAAAAGAACCAGGCGAAGCGTTTTTTGCCTGGCAAAAAAGAGAGCACAACCGTAACAACCAACCATTTTAAATAACATGACCAGTACACCCCGTACTAACCTCATCGTGTGGGTTTCTCGGGAGAGTGAATCCAAAATCCAAAGCCAAAGAGGAATTCGGTAAAGTCCCATAGGTAATCACCATCTGCGTGGAAAGGAGCCACGGTGACTAATGCAGCCTCAAGAACCATTGCATCAAGATAGTAAACGGTATTCTATGACCATGGCAAGACAATACTCAGCCCAATTTCGCGAGCTCCATCAAATTCACATGAGGCTACTTGTCAAAGTGAGGACAATTAAGAAATCCAAAGAACAACTGCAACACTCAATGGCAACATACAACATCACTAGATTTCCAGCTCGAGACAAGGTCCAATTTGATATTACTAGTAATGATAGCAAGATAAAACCTGGGAACCTTGGTTGTAGTCCTTGTCTGCTATGACCTGCAGATGATACATATACAAGCATTTTGTAATGAGACACAACTTAAAAGTCAACAAGCCAGGGGCCAATAGAAAACTTTGAGGCAGCATTGAAACAAAGTGCGCGTGGTTGGTGATAAAATCCATCGCCACATGAAACTCCACAACTGACTAGAGAGTTTCCCATGAGGTTGCAGCAGAAATTAATTGATAAAAAAAACGAAAACGAAAAGATGATGCCAGAAAGACCGACTATAACAGGGTGGCCAAGGAACATGTACCTCAGCATACCCTTCCTCCTCGTAGTATGCCAACAGAGCACGTGATTCAGAATCATGATTAAACATGTCCACAAATGGTACCTTGGGCAAAGTAAAGAAAACGGTGTCAAGCATATACCCACGTCATCGAGAATGACGATCATCTCTCACCCCCTCACCCCCTCACCCCCTTCCTCTTGTAATCTTCAAAATCAAAGCTCTTGACAAACAATATGGGACAATTGATACCAAGTGTCCGTATTGAGTATCCATATCCGTATTCAATACCTGTATTTGTATTCAATAACCCATATTCAGTACCCATATTCGTATCCCATATTCATATTCAGTACTCGTATTCAATATACCGTATTCAGTACATGTATTTGTATTCAATATTTGTATTTTATATTTGAATGGCTCAGATTAAATTTCACAAGATCAATGTCTTGTGATTTTTTGAGAAATCAACGATAATTTTGGGGGTAAGCATTTGTTTTTCAAAAAAATCAACGGCTCACAAATTTTTTGAGATAGGAAGGGAGGAATTAATGGGAAACTGGGGTGTAGCCACTTTTCAGTGCATAGTGAGCTGGAAAGTAATTCTTGATCAGAATTGGAAGAGTCTAGTCATTTGCTATGAGTTTGAACGACATTTGTGGCTCCCAAAATTTACAGTAATTTCAATTTTGGGATTAAAATTATGTAAAATTTGTTGTTCCCATCTTCCCTATCTTTCTACATGGCAAAACTTTACATTGCTCAATACTACTAACAATCCCATCCTCGAATGGCTTAAGTGATTGGCTACTGGTGGTGCAACCTTCTCTTTGTCATTTTTTCTTTTTTTAATTTTTCAATTTGCACCCAAAACTATAACTTGAAATGAATGTACATTTTGAATGACAATTCTAGGTGAACATGTTGGATTACCTCACATCGAATTTGGTTTTGCTCCAAAACATGCAATTAACCTATTAATGACAACAAGGAATGAATATGTTCACTGAATGATTTAAAAGGAAACTTACTATAGAAACTAGGATTTTGAGTTGCTAAACATAGTTATTGGTGAATGTGTTACAAGGAAGAAACGTCAAGTTTTTAATCATTTAACTGTAAAAATAAATAAACAAAATAGTCGACACCATTCCAAACACACAAACATACAGAAACCAAATTAAAAAAATAGGCAAAAGAAGTAGATAAGTAGACTTTTTTTTTCAGACAACACCCACAACTAGGGTYCGTGAATTGATTTCAATTTYGGTGAACCCGTGCTGATGTAAAAAAACTTGTTTTTAGAATAAAGAATGTAGTACCACTTCATCTTTTACTAATCGACAATCTYTTACTACCTGAACTCCCTTGGTTAGGGCAACATCCTTCTAGTTTAGTTTAGTCTAGGGCTCTAGGGCTCCTAGTGTAGGCCTTGAGTGGCTTTTTTTCTTTTGCCTGCGGAAACAAATCCTGGGTGACGGACAGACAGCATCGATGATGCCTACATCGGGAACTAACACCCCATTACATTAGTACTAATGTTGTACTGTTTCAATGGGCTCACAATCCAACTTTGAAAATGTATAGTTGTAGTACAACATCAGTACTAATACATACAAATAGAATGCCTCCCTTGGAAAAACCATTATATTAGTACTAATGTTGTATTACAACAATACATTTTCAAAGTTGGACTGTGAACCCATTAAAACAGTATTATTTCAATGGGGGTACTTTCCTGATGTACCTTAGCTCCAGTGCTGAGTGGAGGCGGAATCGACCGGCAACCGAGAGCCTCCACGTCAAGACTCCACAACGCAGAGCCTTAAATCGTGCCAATGAAACTATTACTCGCAGGGTAATGTTTGAGGATAAAAGGGTAAAAGTAAATAAAAGTCCCCTAGTTTGAGCCGTCACTAAGGTATGTTCTCTAGCCCCCCTAGCTAATTTGTGGTCCCTGATTGCAAATATGAATTCAGAAATTGCAAAAAAAAATATGCAAAAAATAAAACATTCTTGCATTTTCCCCAACGGTAAATCTCGCCTGCAGGGCACAGTTCGTTGGCACGATTTAACGCTCTGCCTCCACAACTAGTAACTTAATCCGCAAYTGAAAGCATAATATTATTTTTTTATTTTTTTGAAACGTACGACCTACAAGGGTCGCAGCGAGGACTGACACGACACAACCATGGAAATCGGATCTATTGCTGGAATTACACACCATGGACTTCCCCGTCAAGACACAAGAAGAGGAACACGAACAAGATCACCATGCAAGCAATGTCAGCATGGGGAATTGAACCGGCAACCTCGTGGATGCACTTAGTGGTTCTTACCACTTGAGCCATCACCTGGGGTAGTTTAGGGTCTTTTCGGACCAAAAGCATAATATTATTCACTAGTACTAGTGGCCCCCCTTTTGCTCTATCCAAATGGAGAGCCCCTCTGCCAATGAAATTGAATCACTCTAAAAAAGCAATGGAGAGAATCAATGTTGAATCAGGATTTTAAACTGAAGTCGTCCCTAGGGATCCAAGAGGGAATTATACCTCCACACTACAAGAAAAAGGGGTGTTTTAAGTATAGTCCTAGTAGTATAGTTTTTAAGTAATGACCTATAAGGAGTCTTTTAAATAGAATTTCACTAAGAATACATGTATTTTAAGTAAAATTTTACTTAATCCCTAAAGGACCAACATGCATTTTTTGGCAACATAGATTTTTTGGGTAGGTACGTGTGACTAGAGATTTGCATATTTTAGGCTGAAATTTTAACAAAATCTGGGGACGAGGAATATCTTACATATGCACAAATTTCATGACATTCAGAAATATGAGTCAAAAGTTATTGCATAATATGTTGTTTGTTTCTCAACTCGGGCAGTCCGGGCAGATTTGAAAAAATCACTTTTTTTAAAAATAAAAATTTGAAATTTGTTCTTCAGATTTAYATGTACTCAAAAAGCTTTGAACCATTGCATTTCAATTGTTGAGATGAAAGTTATGAGGCTTTTTAGTTTGCGGGCAATTATGGAATCCCTACACCAAAAAAAGCTTTGAAGTCCTTTATTTGATTGAAATTTCAATATTTTTGAAAAAAAATAATGCTATTGGATGTAGATTGTTTATTACAACAATTGAACCCTTTGGATTGTCTTTTTTTAATTTTATAACTGATTTATTAACAATTTAGTATTTTGAATCATTCTCTACTTCTTTCTACTTACTATTTTTTTCTTATATGTTGTACAACTCCAAATGATCTGAAAATTTTCATGTATGTAGCCAACTTGCCCTGAAGAATGAATCCAAGGAAGCACAACCAAAAACTCCATTTGTAGTGAGCTGCCAAAAAATTGCTATGTTGCCAAAAAAACGCAGTTTGGTCATTTAGGGGTTAAATGAACCCAAGAGCACTCAATGATCGTTGAACTATGGTAGAACCACCGACTGCCAACTAAGAATTCATATCCAACATGTAGGTGTAGCTATTTCTAACCAAGATTGGAACAGAYTGTTTCCAACCAAAACTTGGAATACAAGTGTTTTTTACTCCTTTCCTAGCCCCTAAAGGACCATTGTTCCCTTGAGGGACAAATGAGATTTCGGGCAGGTACCTACGGGCTAAACTTTTTATGTGATTTTTTTAAACTTTTTTTGGAGATAGAAAAATTGATGAGTTTTGTGGGAATATTATTTTTTTTTTCAATCGGTGCCCGGGAACAAAAGTTATGCCCAAATAAGCTCAAAACAAGGGAGACCGGGCAACAAAAAAACTTTTGCAAAAATTTGAATTAAAAAAACAAACAAAAAACTCCTCGTAGATTATACTTTTGTATATCTGGAATGCTTTGATTCATCTTATTTGGATTTGTTATGAGAAAGTTATGGACAATCTTGGGTCTTACAAGTTATTTTTTCAAGAAGATATTGTCATTGCCCAAAACTCAAGATTGTCTATAACTTTCTCATAACAAATCCAAATGAGACGAATCAAATCATTCCAAATAGAAAAAAGTATAATCTACAAGGAAAAAAAATTCAAAAAAAAAAATTCAAATTTTTGCAATTCTTTTTTTGCTGCCTGGTCTCCCTAGTTTTGAGCTTATTTGGGCATAACTTTTGTTCCCGGGCACCGATTGAAAAAAAAAATTATATTCCCACGAAGCTCATCATTTTTTCTATCTCCAAAAAAAATTTCAAAAAATCACATAAAAAATTCAGCCCGTAGGTACTTGCCCGAAATCTCATTTGTCCCCCGAGGGGACAATGGTCCTTTAGGGGCTAGATTGGAACTAAAAAACTGATAACACATGTTCCAAAGTAGTGAACGGGAAAGTGGTTCTCAAATGGTCGGAATTAGAAAAGTCTACATATTGGTAATGGGTTGAGGCCAACTTTTGGCTTGCAAAACTCACAGGAATTTGAAATCAAGGAAAAAAGTCACAAAAAATGGACAACCTCCATGATTACTATCTTTCTACATGGCAAAAATTTTACATTGCCTTATACCGCTCTAGAACATGTAAGGAATTGCTTTTAAGCACTTGGTCAAATACGGGTGGTTCTACCATACTATGCAAGACCCTATGTTTTCGTACAAAATTCCAAGAATGAAAGTCTACACGGGTTTAGTCTCCTTTCCATAGAAAGATTCTTTGTCATCCATTGGAAACTTGGTGTCCACAGCACCATTACAGGGTTAAATATTGTAGAAGACTGATTTCAGAACTTTCCCCCCCCCCCCGCCCACGAGAAAGCAGTTCATCGGAAACAAGCTTGTCAGAAATCGACGGATCTCTGCAAGATCGGCATCTCCCACTGCCGCAAGTCCGCCACCCCAAAAGAGAATCGTCCCCATGCCTACTGAATCCCCTCGTGTACAGAACCTAAACCTCCCCGACCCAGACTGTTAATTTAATAATTACAGTATCTATGGCTAAACCGGCGCCGCTAATTGCTGTGACAGACTGCGAAATTAATCTGGACACTACAAAGCTGGCTGCAGACAGTTAACTTATGATTTTTCAGTTGGAAAAGAAGCTCGGCTCAGGCCTCTGCATTGTCTGCAATATATATAGATATTAATGAAGTTCGTACAGTATCTTTTAGAGAGCTTGGAATCCATTGTACGTAGCTAGTAATATCGATCACTTCTTGGAGTTGGCGTTTGCAGGTGCAGAGTGGTGGAAGACCTGCACTCGTACGCACGTCTTGCAGCACAGGAAGAAGAGGTCGGGCTTGAAATAATAGAGCACGCCCAGCAACAACACGCCCAAGCCCACGCCGGCTGTCAACCCCACCCCGGCACTGAACCCCACTTTGCCTGCCAGCACGGAGCTCGACTTCATGTTGCCRGGCCCGGCGCCGGGGTCCCCGAGGCCGGGAGCCGCAGTTCCCGAAGGAGTGAGCAGGCTGGAGGGGTTGGTGCGGGGAGACGGGGGGGCGTCGGGGTCGATGGGGAGGGCGGGGAGGTCGACAGCGGCCAGGGGAGGAGGGGCGGCCGTGGGGACAGAAGGCGGCGGAGCATCTTCTTCGGCAACTGGAGGGGCCGCTGCAAATTCATGATCCACGCCGGACTTCCGTCAAATCAAGGAAATGGAAAGCCTGGCATGGGGTGGTGTTCGAGCACAAGGAGATTCGATAGTCTACAAGTGCTTCTTCCTTCCAAAAGTAAGTTAATTAGTGCCGTGCTACACGGATTTGTCCTTACAGTGCGGGCCGGGTGACACCAATGTAGCAAAGTTGCACTAGTTTAGATTTGAGTGCAGGTGGAAATCTACACACATTACTACATGCATTGTATTGATTTTCACAAAAATGAAACCTGACTTGTGGTGACCCTACTTTTGTTGCAGGTGAAACGRGTTTTCTCCTTCCACTAGTTATTAGGAAGAAGCAGTGTCGTACCAGGTGTAGACTGTAAAGATCAATTGATTGTTCACGGGAGGAATTCTACTGAATGTCCATCTATCAAGAATTTCTGAAGAATTTCGTAGTCAATGTTCAGGGATGACAGAATAGTGGACACTTGGAATGGAATTTGGACAGAAAAGGACATTTGCCCAATTTATTTAGGCGCAAAAGGACACATATTGGAGTTCTCCTGTGTTGAATGTGCAATTCAGATCGCAGCAATTGTGGTTACAGGAGAACTCCAGTATGGCAGTAGGGAAAGTTTAGAGCGCAGCAACTGTGATACTTGACTAATACTCAGAATCGCCAATGGGCATTCATTTTAAGTGACAATTCTGGGTGCATCTAAGCTCGAGAACTCAACACACACAAAGCTCTAATTCAGACTGGTATGTATCATATTTAGGATTTAAGGAGAGGGACTTGACGAGGACCAAAGGCATGAATATCCGCCGCTGCTACAATGTTGTTGTTTTAATCCTGGTTTTCAAGTTCTGAAGAGCGAGCTAGCCTAGCTGCACAGACATCGCAAGTGTAAGAGACTGCCAAATTTCATGGAAATTACGTACCTTCATCGTCCTGGATTCGTAGACATCGTCGGCACCAGCCATTCACGTTCTTCGTTGTGTGCATCCGGTTAAGCTTATCCGGACTTCGAGTCAATCCCTGATGCAAAAGCGAATCAGAAATCTATTGCCTCGAATCAATCAAGCTCCTAGCTATAAGTTTTTTTTCAAGAAGATGCTTAGATTGCCCAAAAAACAAGATTGTCCATAACTTTCTCATTACTAGTCCAAATAGAATGAATCAAAGCTTCAAATGTAGACAAAAAAATATCATTTCAGAAAAAAATATTTAAAAATCTAATTTTGAATTTTTTTCAAATTTTTTTTTGTTACCCGCCGAGTTCAGTTCTGGGTTTTTTGTTGTATAACTTTTGCTCTCGGGGATCAATTGAAATAAAAATTATATTCCCACAAAGATAATTAGTTTTTCTATCTTATGAGAAAGTTTCCAAAAGTTTCATCAAAAATCAAGGTCATAGGAACCTGCCCGAAATCCAAATTGTCCCCTAAGGGGACAATGGGACTTTAGGGGTTAAGCTACTTAGAAGAAGGAATCTTTGACAAAAATAGGGATTCACCTTGTATGAATATCGGGAGTTCCAAGAAGTATATTTTAGTTTTCCATTTTGCAATTGTTAGAGGAAGGTGCTTCGTGGGTGCTTTCAAATATAAAACAACACTTGTCACAACCCTCCTCCATTTAACTACTAATACTTGAGAATGAGTGCTTTGACATTTGGAAGTCTAACAAAGTACAAAAATAGGAGAAAAGTTCTTCCTCTGAAAGCAAATAAATGTAATGCAAGAGCCCCTCTCGGCACTTCCTAATAGCCTTGTGGAGAGTTCTCCAATGCATTGATTTTGTCAAATTTTTCAACGGATGTGGATGTTTGAATGAATAAAATTGGAGGCAAAAGTAGGGGAAAAAATTGGACAATGGACGGAATCAGGCTAGTCTACCTTATCCTCCTCTATAGGGATGCTTTATTTTTTTTTGTTGTGACTTCCATTTAATTCCCAATGCTTGAGTAACTAAATCCTTTCGTTCTACACTGCACCTTATGGGTTGTGAGGTTGTCATCCAATGAAAGAATTAGGGCAATTCCTAGATTTTGGGGAGCGAAAAAAAAAACCCAACATTGCTTAACCCCTAAAGGACCGGCATGCATTTTTTGGCTACATAGAAATTTTATATATGGGCGGTTTGGGTAGATTAGAAAAAATCATATTTTTCAAAAACAAAAAATTTGATATTGATTTTCTAGAGTTATATATACATGGAAACCTTTTAATCATTTCATTTTGATTGATGAGTCAAAATTTTCATTATGAGGATTTTTTGTTTGCGAGCAGTTATAGATTCTCTATTCTAAAATAAACTTTGAAGTCCTTCAATTTACTCAATTTTCAATATTTTTGGAAAAGAAAAATTTAAAGATGTAGATTGTTTATTAAAACATTCCAACCATTGGGATTGGCATTTTTCAATTCCATAATTAAATTCTTATCAATTTAGTATTTTGAAACATTCTTTATCATTGTCTACTTATTATTTGTTTCCTGTATGAACATTGTACAATACCAAATGATCTGAAAATTTTCAAGCATGTGGCCAACTTGTCAAGGAAAAAGAATCCAAAGAAGCACCTGTTCACCATTTTGGAGATCTTTTCATAGAAAAATGAGCTTTTGAAGTGCTACTGCTTTGTTTTTTGTAGGGCCAAAAAAATAATCTTAGTGAACTTGAATGCTTATACCTAGCAATCCATGTGGTGGAAATTTTTGAAATTTTTACTATATGTTTTCATGTCAGCATACTACAAGATCCTACAATTACATGTGTCAAAAAAAAGTTTTGTTTCAAAAATTTGATGTTGTACTAAAAATGGCAATTTGGGAGCAATTTTGGTGAAAACATAATCATGGAACTTTAGGGTTTAAGGATTTTATGTAAGATAAACTATAGCTATGTAAACTATGGTTGGTGTATATGAGAAGTTTGTTTAGGTAAACTTCTATGCCACTACTCTAAAGAGAAAGGCAAGTGAGACATAGGCTACAAACCTTTGTCACAAGAAAGACTCTCTGTAATTATTGCTTAAAATAACCTTTATAGGCCATTTGTTGTTGAGTAGACAAAATTTGAAAATCCATGTAGGTCTGAATCAGGTCAATCTTGGTTGGATGTTTACAAAACTTTGGTGTCAAATTATATTCACATTAAGGGGATTATATTTGCACTAAGCTTGAACATGTATCTCGTTAGTCTGAATATAATTTTTTGTCCAATCGAATGCCCAATCAAAAGTTATGCTGCCTTGAACTTTTGGGTACCTTGAGCAATTTGGGCATCCTTTGAGCATCTTTTGCAAAAACACTCATAAAATTTTGAAATTTGGCATCTATATAACTAACTAAATAGGACGTACAATTGTCTAAAAAAGAACAAATTTTAGCATTCAAATCACTTTTTCGAAAGAATCAAACTTCATTAGAACATGCAAATTCAATAAGAAAAATCACCATAAATCTTAGTCCTTCAAGGTGACGATGCACAGTCTATTTTTTGGAAAGGAGGAAGTGAAGCTAATACTACCATAGGAAAGAAGATTCAAGACATGGAAACAAAGCACCTTAAGTGAATGAGAAAAAAAAGATAAAGATCTGTAAATTAAGTCAAACAACTTGGCATTTTTCCAATAATGCTCTAATGCGTCTCGCTTCTTGAGCATTAAGGTATCTAGTCTGTAACAGTGAAACGCAAACCTCGCTTGGAAGGATGTAACTTAAACTGTTGCTCATGTCTCACCGTAGCAGCTGCTGGTTCCGATTTGCGTTTCTGGAACATGCCTGGCAGTTCATGATCCAATATTTCATTGGCCCAAGTGTAGTCCACTGGAACCTGCAGAAATCCCCAAGTACCACTTTATTGCTAGCTTCTATAAGCACAGTTACTCCAAAACATTGAAATTGGAAAATTGCCAACATGAATCTTTTCACCTTGAGAAACGGAAGAAAACTTTGTGAAAACACTGTAAGGAATAAATATCCTAACACCTTTTATCGCCTAATGAATGTCTGTGAACGTGATTGTAGCAAACGAGACCGTCTGCATTGCTTCAAATTAGAACCCAAATACCCAGATTGAAGAGACAAGGGTAATTACATTTTAAATTTTACAGACACTAGTTCCGTTTATTCTAAAATGAACAATGATGAGAGATTACAGACCACCCGCATAACACAGTATTCTCCTCAAATCTGGTCAGAAGAGAARTCTAATCTTTACCTCAACAAGCTTTACTCCCTCTGGACTGTGAAAGAGGCACTCGTGAAGAATATCTGAAAACTCATCAGCACTTGTTACTCTGTAACCCTTGACACCATAGCTGCCACAACGCAACAGAGATTAATTATCTCCTGAGTGGAGAAATAGTCATATGCAAACACTCAACCACAGCAACAAAAGATCCTCCAAGAAAGATGGTATATCTCAAGTGAAGGTACTGAATGAAGGTATTATAAGGGAATTTACAAWTTTTTGCATCGAAATTARATGTGTTCAACTTCATTAATCATCAAAATACAGTCCAAAACACTCACCTGCATGCATATGCAACAAAGTTCGGATTTCCTACGTTCAAACCAAACCTGCACGATACCAGAGTGAGCCCACGTACCGAAGTTTGAATCTCCTGTACATTCAAAAAATCTATCACTGTTTCTCTTAAATGACACTGCATTTGTGRAGAGTGAGCATCAGAATTATGTACATTGATTTCATGCAAATCAGGGGATRSAGACAGTGATAATTGAACGCGGRGTTGGATGTTTTGCGCACTTTTCAAAGCCGGCGAGATTTTGCTTCCATTTGATCATGCCAAATGCATTGTCATTTAGAACCAAGATTGTCAAGTTCAGTTTCAACCGTACAGCTGTTTCCAGCTCCTGACAAGACACACGGTTATGTGAAGCACTCAGTAAAGGACATAGAAAAAATTTCAACTGAATATTGCGTTGCAAAAGGACCAGGAAAAATAGCAGAAACKTTTTGACATTCTATACTCCATTTTAAAAAGAAGAAGAAAGAATCCGAGTGTTTTAAGAGGAGTAAAAMTACAAGTTTAAAATGGGTCCAACTGTTGGAACGAAAAGGGGGAGAGGAAGGAAAGAGARAGTWGCCAGCTAGCCGAAAGCAAGGACCCACTACAGAAAACTGAGTTTTGCACCAGGTAGAAGAGAAATTCTCCTGAACTTTCGCCTGTCTCTCCTTACCACACATGTGGAAGATTTTAACAAAAACTATTCCGCAGCATTCCGGAGAAAGTCTACTGACACCTCCCAAGCATTCAGAAAAAATGTTCAACGTTTCATTTTAGAATAGAACAGCTGTTTCATCAATTATTTAGGATCGTAAGATAACCTTTATTTTGAATGAATCACAAATATGAGCTTACTTGTGAGTTCACCATAAAGCCTCCGTCACCACAAACAGCAACAACCTTCTTCTCTGGGTGAATAATTGCTGCTGCAATGGCTGATGGTAGTCCTGCACCCATGCTTGCTAGTGCGTTGTCTAACAGCAACGTGTTCGGCTCATAAGCCTGCACTTACAACAATGCCCTGAATCGGAGTCGACATGTATTTCAAATTTCAATCATTGCCAATACAAAAAGAACTAAGGACTTTCTTTTCATTATTATCCAGCAAAGAAAATTAGACTTTGTTGACATGCTATTCTTTCAACACAGGTAGGGCGTCTAGTAATGTCATAAGATGGCGAACACAAAAATGCTTGACAACCACCAAGCCAGTCAGTCTACATAATCATACTCCATGATTACTGAAGATGAAAAGGACTGTGAGTCAAGAATAATCACTACCTTGTAACACCTAGCAAACCAAATCTTGTACATACCTGGCCAAATTTTTAATAATCGGGATCATCAATAACTCTTGGCATCATAATAACGTATCTTGCAAACTTCAAAAATATYACAATAATAACTACACTTGCTTGTAAGGCTTAGAATTTTAACAACCTCAAKCTCCTAAACATATCCTTTCACCTACCATTGTCCAAGCACACAATGCCATCTTGGGGGACTTGTTTCCTGCAACATGAAGATGCCATCAGATTTCACAGATGATCAGATATTCTTAATGTTCTCAGCCAATCTACGAGCCGTAGATATCTTCCTTCAACGCTCAATTCTGAAAATATACACATGATGCCTACTCAAAAACGAGGGCAGAATTAAAATGCTCACATGGTCTCGCAATTCTTCTATSAACTTACCGCAAATCTGCAATTACTCGTTGCGGAACAAGAGGGAAGCTAGGGTCTTTACAACCCTTCAACAGGTGTGCATCCAGATCTTTCTTCACCTATCCAATTCCCCTAAACCCAGCCATCAGTTCATTTGACACACTYGTACTGTCTGGCTTTCTCTTCTTCAAAATTTCGACAAACGTTTATATAACAAACATATTCAGTCAGACAACGAGAACGTAGTTAAGACAGAAATACCCCCATCACGAAAGAAGTGTCCCACGAAGGTTGATTTTTCAGGCGTTCCTTTAATTGCCAAATCGTATTGGCTATATCACCCACAACTTCCAACTACATAGGCAAAATCAGAATGATTTATATACAAGAATACTGCACAGGAAAAGCACAGTAAACCTAMTTACACGCAGATCAGACGAGGCATCACGAAGCAAGATTGTTCAAGCATTCGTCGGATCCAGAAGCCTTATCAAAATCTTCATTTTCGAGAAAAGTAGCCACTGARGAGAGTCTCGTTTTCACACCTGTGGAAAATAAACCTCATCCACCTTCGCCGTGTAAAAATTGATGTGGATAACAAGAGGAGGCTCATTATGTCTGCATGTAAAACATCCAGCATTTAACTCAGATAATTAAGAAACCAAAGAATTGGAAGTGGTGAAGAAATGATGATTTAACAAAACTCATTGAGTCCTTGAGAATGAACRCATCTGGCWGGGGRAAAAACACCTTTTCGCAAACAAAATAAGACGAAGAAATTCTCACTTCATCATGAACGGAGGCTTCTCCACCACATCATGCCCAACATTGATGATCAAATCAGCCTTCTCAATACACACGTGTACGTAGTCCTTAGCTGACAATGCACAGCACCCTACATACAAGGGGTGGTCCTCTGCAAAAAATATACACGCGCGAGTTCAATTCGAATGTCTATGGGATAGATTTCCACCAGCATTCAGAGTAGAAAAGCAGAGGACCGAAAAATAGAAATTTTCATAATCTATGCTCCAAGTTCGCTCAAAAGGCCTGCGGTGGTTCGAGAAATACCAGTCACGACTCCTTTGCCCATTTGAGTTGTTACAAATGGTATGTGAACCTGATCTACGAACTCCCTGAGCCTGCAATGACCYCAACACAGCCGGTTAGTTTGTTTYAAGATAGATTGAACATCCCTTCAAGACTTGTGAAGACAACTATTTGTCATACAACTTTACGACAAGATTTCTGGTTGGCATCGATGCCCCTCACATCTTCTGCGTCCGTTTTCGATTCGCACCAGCTCCTACCAGAAGAAGAGGATGTGAAGCACTGTGGATCATATCGATTGCTTTGTCAATTGCTTTCGCTTCTGCAATTGGCCGTCTGACTGGATAAACTGGAAACGGGAGTGCTTCAGTGGCAGTTCCTGCTATGTCTTCTGGCAACTCTAGATGCACAGCACCAGGCCGCTCTTCTTCTGCAACTCGGACTGCCTCTCTCACTAGTGAGGGCACCAAGTCTCCATCAACAATTTGTTTAGTGAACTGYATCAAACGTAAGGGTCACCAATATTACATTCCACCCTTTACTTAGGAATTRCAGAACCAGATTGAAACTCGGAATACAAAATTTCAAGGCATTGTTGGACTATACCTCCTTTGAATGAGTGGTTTCTAAACATACCTTCGTCATAGGACGCATGTATTCCACAATGTCCACTATTTGAAAGGACCCCTGCTTACTCTTTCGAATTGGCTTCTGCCCCGTAATCATAATCTGTTCACAACCCCCAGACATAAAAAAGATTTGTTCAATACTATCTCATAACTCAATTTGAACAAATGTGACAAATGCCACGTCTCCACGTAGTTTTAGAATTTGATACGGAGTACCATATAATACCACAGCGGTTTAGGATTTTGTCCTCACCATTGGAAATCCAGCCAGCTGAGCATACGCAGCTGCCGTGGCGAAGTTCGTGGCACCTGGGCCTAAGGTAGATAAGCAGCAGCCAGCTTTTCCAGTAAGGCGACCGACTGTGGCGGCCATGAAGCCAGCAGCTTGCTCATGCCTCGTCACTACCAATTTGATTTTTGAAGTCCGCAAGGAATCAAGAAAATCCAGATTCTCTTCTCCTGGTATTCCAAATATGTACCTGCACATTACAAAGAAGAATTTCCATCATGTAAAATAAACATGAAATTTAATCTCAACGTCCACACCGAGAATATTTAATACCACTATCAATACCATTACYGCAAGACTACAGGTACTGTTCTCTAATTCACAGCGTCCCATCTTCTCATGGCCAGTTGTTCAGTATGTGTTCATGTATGATTAGGGTAAACTTCAAAGGAAGCGAACCACAGCTCCGCTCCATCAATTGGCATGTGAATCAAAACCCGAATCCACAATCCAAACATGACACACCAAAGCCATGCAACATATCGATCGAATCGCAAACATTCCGAGTAAGAGCGAAAGAGCCTAACGAATTTGCCTCCACAAGTTGAAAACGGTCATAGCTAATAAAACCAGAAACTACARCTCCTGCTGAACGCGTGATCCCACGAGAAACCCCACGAAAGCACCGAAGCACCAAAGCACCGAAGTAACCCATGAAYGACCAAAATTCATGGTTTAAAAAATGGCCACTCWTTTTTKACCACATCGTGAAATTCGAATGCRGCTATTGCAAAKTTCATATCACTAGAATCAGTAAAGACCATTACATGTGTTGGTCAAGACACAAAACAAAATTGCATAAAGAAGCACGAGACTCAATTTGGGTTCCTTCARWTTAGGCTTCTTGCTCCTGAAGGGGATGAAGACAAGAGCTAATGCTGAGCAATCACGGCTGTAGAACAATGAAAGAATATTTGGATCCAGAGGTTGAAGACCTGTGGATGTGTTGGTCAAGAAATGAAACAAAATTAGACAAAGAGCATGAGACCCAATTTGGGSTTCTTGCGCCTGTAGGGGARAACCAGATCAMAAAGAAGGGCYACAATCCTGAGCAATCGCGATGACAGCGTAATGGAAGACTTTTGGATCCAGAAGGTGG
The DNA here is from genome assembly GCA_006891605.1 of Pleurozium schreberi. Classification (NCBI taxonomy): domain Eukaryota; kingdom Viridiplantae; phylum Streptophyta; class Bryopsida; order Hypnales; family Hylocomiaceae; genus Pleurozium; species Pleurozium schreberi. Next base: position 24,206 of record VACF01001953.1, read on the forward strand.
AGCCCATTAAGAAATGCGTAATCAAAAAATTAAACCAAATTGCACAAAAAGCATGAGACTCAATTCGGRTTTCGTCAATTCAGGTTCTGGGTCTCGTATTGGAGAACCAGAACGAAGAGAAGAGCTACAACTCTGCGCAATCCTGGTGGAAGTGCAATTCGCGACTGTTTGGATCCGTGGGGGGGACTCACTCTATGTTCTCATTCTCCAGCGCTTGACCATGACGTCCCACGTACAGTAAATTTCAAATGAGACAGTGCAATTTTCATTTATCACCAGAACCAGTGAAGACCGTTGGACCTGCTGATCAAGAAATGAAACAAAACTGGACAAAAAGCATGAGACTCAATTTAAACTTCGTCCACTTCAGGTTATTGCTCCCGAAGGGAAGAGCCAGATTGAAGAGAATAGCTACCGTTCTGAGCAATTAATATTCCTGGCGCCATCGCAATGTAAGAGGATTTGATTCCGTGAGTGCGTGCGTGCGACTCACTCGATATTCTCATCCTCCAGAGCTTAACCGTGACGTCCGAGGTCTTCCTATCCCCATTGAATGTGTATGTCAAGTAAATGAAACCAAGGTGCACAAGAAGCAAGCGACCCAATTTGGGCAGGGTGAACCACATCGAAGTGAACAGCTACAATTCTGAGTAATTACGTACTATTTCTGGCGCCATTGCAATGCACGACAGTTTGCATCCGTGGGTGCGTGCGAAGTACTCACTCGATGTTTTCATTCTCCAGTGCTTTGACCATGACGTCCGAGGTCTTCATGATGGCGGATTGCGTCTGCTGCTGGAGCTTCTGGAGTTCTGGGTGAAGGCTCAGTCATGTCCTGCGCGCAGGCAACCAGGGGGGAGAGCCGAGCGSCAATGCGGCGCGGGCGGGAAACATGCTCGCCACGAAACGGAAATGACGCGGGAAGCGGAACAGAGAGGGAGCGACTGGCAACGTTTCAATTTCTGGCGAATTTTCGCCAAAATCTGAAGGCAGGGAGGGACACCCAAAAGGGCGCCTGTTTTTTTTACTAATGTAATGTACAGTTACTATTGTTAGACTGGTCAAATTTTCATGTCATTTTGGGTAAATGAAAGGAGGTCCCAACGCCAAAAAGAATGCAACATTTGGATACGGTATGCTAAAGTTACAAAGGATGAAAGTTTCTATTACATCATTAGATGAGAAATGGGACGTTTCAGTCTTGTTCCCAAGGGCGCTTCCATGAACAATTGCTGAAGTTCCCAATTCGCAGGAGTGATTGTGACTTCCTAACTCCTTCACAGTGATTGGCGGTCAGAAGGCCGGGTTTGTTACAGTGTGACATTCCCGCCAATTATTCTTGTAGAGCGATGATTTCAGCTTGTATTTTGCGTTGCTAGTTGTTCTGTTTGTGTCGTAATTAACTACAAACCTCGCCACCAATTGTAAGCGAATCCTTAGCTACTACCTATGTTGTGCTTGTTCTGCATAGGGTGCACTGCCAAAGGATCATTTCTGGTAGCACTCTAGTTTGGAGATGAAGGTTTGGTAATTGGATTCAGGAGCTTTACAAACGATGTTACATTGCCCGCTTAGCAAATAATTAACATGATTATGAATTTGTCTGTAAAGAGAACTAATCATTTGTCATCAATGTAGTCGCTCCGAGGTTCACCGTTTTCTTCTATCCATTGTGCATGGAGGTCAGTTGAGGTGCTTGACACACCACGACAGGTCAGTAGAAGAACGGGAAGTGTTGAATATTACCATGGACTGGAGTTCGGCATCGACATATATATATTTCTGATCATTGACTTCCATCATTGCAATCCTGCATGGCATATGTTGACCCAGTGCCATCCTAAAAACTCAGATGAAAAGATCGTACAACAATAAGAAAAAAACTCTACAATCTGAACTAATTTGATAGTATTATCAAACAAAAGAAGATCTTCAATTGCACTAAAAGTAGGAGTTCCGCCTCACAAGCAGCAAATGCTCACAATCTGCGAGAGCAACAACCTTTCTTCCATGCACAACACTGAATTAACTTCACAATTCCTTAATTACACTAAATTACACTAAATTACTTAATTATTCATTGGCAATTTTTAATTTCCTGAGACAGTGTGCATGCAAATCAACAACACTTTTCTTGCACTCAAAGAAGCAAAGTAATAACCTGCCAAGCAATTCCTCGTAATTTTAGAAGTACAAGTCCTGTGGCTGCACACAGAAGGCCATAGCCAAAAACGAGAAAAACGGCCTATGACTCTTTGCAATGCTCACCAACCACTATTATTTGGATTCCGAACCTGGTATGTACGAAGGAGGTGGGGGGATCTACAATGAGCTGTTCTCTGGTTGCCTGAGGTGGCAGTCTCTTCACCACGTAGGATTCGTTCCCACAACTGCCAGCAACAAGGGTGTCATAATGGGAACATCCTGGGAACTTGCAGCCCTCCAATGGCCTGGAAAATCATCTAATGTGTTCTAAAATCGTTTCTTCACCCTTAAATGTCCAAGACCTTTTTTGAGCTTCTACACTGAATAGGGATATTAAAGGGCCCATACTAATTAATTGACATTTCACACTATGCAAATATCTACCTTTGTTGAACATCAAAAGGGACTGGAGTGTCCTGGGGTTGTACATCATGTTTCAAACATCTACAGTTTCCCTCATTAGTCCCTTTAATTGTTTGGTCCCTTTAATACCCCTATTCAGTGTACAAATTTGCTCTACATTGAACAAGAAGCCAACATTTTGATAATATGAATCAATTTTTTTAATATGTAACAGTACAAATTCAATTTAGACATTTTAGAGATCACTAAATAAAAGAAAACACAAAAATATCACTTATGGATTGAAATATTATAATGTTTGATCCAAGGGTGTTAAAATTTAGGAATTTAAGCATGTTAGGCCCTTTACCCTCATATTGTTTTGATGACCAACTTTTTAGATTTGACATGTGAAGAGGGGATCAAAAGACTTCAAATCACTTTTGCAGTTTTAACACTTGATCAAACAATATAATCTTACAATCCATAAGTGATATTGATGTGTTTTCTTTTCTTGTGTGATTTCTAACATGTCTACTTTGAATTTGCAAAGTTACAATTCAAAAAAATGGGTCAACTTATCAAAATGTTGATTTTTTTGTTCAATTTAGAGCAAAGTTCTAGGAGCTCCAAAAAGGCCTTGGGCATGTAGGATTAAAAGAAAACCTTATTCTCATATTGTGTGAAAATTTTGAATATTAGATTCACAAATTCCATTTGTAATGAGCTGCCAAAATGACTTTGTTAAATCACACCCTATCTAAATTTTTCAGCATCAAAAAAATCAATATGTACCAATTTTTACCCCTAATAGATAAGATTGCATTTTTTTTGGCAACTACTAAAGTGGAAGCACGAAGAACCCTGAATAATTGTAGGCATCTTTTCTTAGAAGTAATATTTTTGTAGTATTAGCAAGTGAAAATCATGAATATTAAAAAAAAATTAGATTCCTAGATGTCATATATAGTTTCCAAGTGTTGGTTGCTTAGACCACTGAATCTAACTTTCAAATATATCAGTAAAGAAGATTTTAGCATTTGGAGGATACATTAACCAAAGTCTAGGGACACAATTAGATGGGTCTAGGGTACAACGGAATGGAAACACGTGCACTAATGGATGCTTCTACCTTAGAACTCAAGAAGATGAGGGTTTTCCAAGACATTTCCTGTTGACACAATTAATAATCACTACCAAGAGAGAAATATCATTGTTTGCTAAATGAAATATCATTGTAGCATATTGAAATTTCTCTTCTTACACCTCCATCTATTAACCCTAGAAGGGCCTTTGGGGTTTCTCTATACATTCCCTATTTAGCTTCATAACTCTTTATATCATATGAATAGTGATACATAGTTATTTATGTACTATCATTATCATTAATTTGCTTTGTATTGAAATGTATTTGGTCACTGTTTTTCTGATAACAGAACACTGTCTTTAAGTATACTAAACGGACCAGAAAGGACTTTCAGACCCTTCTAGTCTAGGGTTATGTTTCAACCATTTCACACCAAAACATTTCAACCGTTTCTAAAACTGAACAGCATTTTCCTAGGTACCCAATTTACAAATACATGGCTAGTCTAGACAGAACAAGAATTTTTTTKGCATAGATCATATGATTAAAATTCATTGACTTTTTAAACATCCAAACTGTCCATTTCCATTCGGTTATGACCAACGAAATCTGTCCGTTCCAATTCTGTTTTTAAAAGTAATGAAAGACAAGATTTGTTGCAGAAAAAGTATTCCACATCGACAGAAGCATGGCTTGGCATGTCACAACAAACTTCAACCTCCACATTACCCAATCCATTCCTGAAGCAGTGATAGACAGCTAAACATATGAAGAAATCCTGAACTCATTATAAATTCAGAAAAGCAACAGCTTGAAACTCGTGTACAACTTCAAATTATATCAATCACAAATGCAGCATGGCAGAGGGTGAGAGCGACAGAATTCAGAGAGAATAAGGAAGCCAACGAAGTGGGCAGCATTTATGAGTRAACGGGCATCAATCGACGCTCCGTTAGAATCGATCACCAAGGACAAGCGTCACGTGAGTCACCCGTGCGGCCTTGTACACAACCTGCATCTTGGTTGACTCCCTAGCTAACTTACTCATCGCTCACGGATCCCAAAGAATTCAACGAGTCCTCACCTGTGTTAATAATAATAATATTAATCATCAATAGAAGTACTACTTACCATCAGAAATTCCACATGATCTACTTGCACTCACTGTCCCCGAAGGCGTGATTCTCATTCTCGAACTTCTGCGCCTGCGCAGCTGCCGCGGTCTTGGAGGCCAAGGCGGAGTGGAAAAGCTTGGAAACCTCAGCGGGCTTGTGAGGGTAAGCGGGCTTCGCGTACGCGTTCAGCAAGGCGGCTGCAGCGTTGCGCAAAAGCTTGCTGTAAGGACCCGCTCGCGTGTCCAACAAAGCTTGGTAAACTGTGGTGGTACCATAGATGATTTCGAGATTCTTCCTCAGATTCAAACCTCCGAATGCTTTGCAGATAGGGGTGTTGAGCTTTAATTCCTTCGGCCACTGCTTGGTGTGGGTGGCCCAGTACCTGCATTCATACAGGGAAGATCTTCCATTAGGACAGTCGATATATCGTTGTCGTGAAGACGTCATATAAAATGTGAGTTTCAGCGACTCAATTCAAGATTTGAGGAGCTTCGACATAGAAATTTACATCGCAATGAAGGTAACCCATACCAATTCACMTTCCGGTGGARATTTGCAACCAACAATGGTATCTTATGAAACAAACCACACAAGATTTCTGATCGGCATTGACAGAAAATATCGCACGTGCCTATCAATGGGCCGAACCCGCAGATCGCTCTTGTCTAAAGAAAAAGATGCCACTTTCCTAACGGATGGAAACTCACGTGTTGGGGCAGCCATGTGTGCCTTGAGGAGCCTTCGTAGACGCGAAAATGGACTCCGTCGAGCCACTGGTGGAGTCACCGGTCGCATCCTGCTGCGCGAACGACTGGGCGCCGGTGGCAGGGGCATCTGCATCCAAGATGGAGGTCGCCTTCTTCTCGTCCTCAGTTCTCGGGTCGTAGAAGAGGAAAGCTCCATCAGCATCACTGGAGGGAGTGTAGAATGAGACGGGGCCTTTATGCCCAGTGGCGGGGACGACCTGATCGTCACCAGACTGGGTAGTGAGAGAGGCAGCCTCATCATTCACTGCCTGGTCGTCTGAGCTTCCTTGCGCGTCCAGGGTGGTAAACGATGCAGCATTCTCAGTGCTCGCATCGTAAACGTAATCAGGGCGAGACTCCCTCTCTTCCGGAACACCAACCGCGTACGATGTGGGCGCAGGCTCATCCTGCTGAGTCGAGAATTGGCTGTTGGTGTAGTCGTAGGGGGCAGCATTGTCCTGCGACCTGGCGTCGAAGACGTACGAYTCATCACCGAAGCTGCTTTCCTCAGTCTGCTGCGGCACATCAGAGAATGTGTTCTCGGAGAATTGGTTGGAACTAGTAGTCGCCCCGCCGTTAATTTGTCCGAATTGGTACTGGAAGCCATTGTCAGGCACCAGATGCCCTCCTACCTGCGTGTCGTCAATGGTGTTCCCCTGCTCCACTGAAAACTGCCAAGCATCGTCAGGCTGGGCGACTGAGACACCATGGACGACAGAGACGAACAAGCACAACCCAAGCAGMACAACGAACGCCGTTTTCATGCCTGCCATCTTCGGAACTGCTGGTAACCTCGGATTACCACTGCRATGTGAGAGGATAACATGCGCTGGACCGAGCAGATGAAACCTGAAGATGGGGACTTGCAGTGGGAGCACTTATGTTGAGGGGAGAGAGGGAGAGTGCCTGGGTGGAAGATGGGAGAATGCAACGGCAGCAGCGAGATTATTGGCGGTGAAAGCGCTGCCATAACTACGAACGAGAGTTGCGCCATCGCTTGGCTGACCTGCACCGAAATGAGAACGACTGATTCGGTTCCAAGTGCAAGTCAYCATCCTCGCAAGTTACTGTAGCATCGCTACATGTTCGGCAAGTTACTACTCAGAATCCGGTCCACTGGAGCAGGCACAAGTCATAATTTGCTTCAAATTTTTATTTTTATTTTTTATTGAAACACATGGACCAATTCCATTGTAAAAGGAAATAGTACACAGAACCRAAGGGGCAAGCCTTCTGCGAAATTCTTCTGAGAGGAACCGATTTTGAGACCTATTCGCTTTCTTCGACTATCACGCACTCGGCGACGAGGTTGGAATTCATTCCTAAGCTTCCGGATGCTCTCGAGAACAAGAACATAATAAATATAAATAATGTCATAACTCTGCCAAATCAGAGCAGTCAGTCTTGGAGGGACGGACTGACGGAGCCCGGTAATCCATATTTAATGAAATTTGAACTGAAACAAGTGCTTTGTATACTAAAGTAATCCGCATGCCTCGCGCACATTCCAACACAGAGTTTGGATTTGGGCAGAAAGCAGCGACGAACCTGCGAGATTAGGAAACGTGGCAGCTCGGCACTGCGATGAGTATTGATGAGTAATGCCAAATCTGGCTCCTCTATTTGCTAAAAGCCTGTGCCGTCATTGCCGTGATGTCTATGGGACCGTCTGCGCAACCTTCCTTGGACATGATCGGCAACAGACGGCAATCGTGGAGGAACTTGCCCGAAGCGGCATTGCAGATCAGCAGTTGGAGCCAGCACTCCAGATAATAGCGCCGAGCTTCTCGCAATCAGTGACGTAGATTTCACGTCCAATCTCACTAAACAACTGTAAGTTAGTTGCTTATCAACAGCCAAACTGTCCCCGCAAATTCGGCTTCCTCTACTGGCCCCACCAATAAGTGTGATCTTTCAGGACACTCGCCTCGGCGGGCTGGGCACCATGCGCGTGACGCTGTGTGGCCATTCCACGAATCCACTGGACTTAATTACATAAAAATTTCAATTCGTTCCTCAAATAGTAAGTTTTTCAACACTAGAAAATTCTAAACACATTGTGCCATTTCTCTTATGAATTTTTTTCGACCRTAGCGATCTTAATTTTGAATATAAATACTGAAAGACAACCCAATATTTTCAAGGGAAAAAAAAAAAAAATTTCAAAAAAAAGTTTTTTTCTGCCCGAAAATTCTGCCCGAAGTCGGGCACCGACCAAAAAATGGTCGTTTGAGCGCTTAGGGGTTAAGGCCATGACCAACTGTTGACCTAATACCACCCAAATGTAGGAGCCCTGTTAATCCTACATTGAGAATCTATGACAGAAGTACATGCCTTAACTTCACAACAAGTGAAGTTAAATCTCTCAGAATGATGTTGATTGGATGCTTTTTTGGAAACCAAGTATAACTAAGTTGTTTTCCGATGACCAATTTTTATGGAGCATAAACTTCTCTCAGACCAACATGTTTGGACTATGCAATTATGAAAACATGGTCACGCTCGGCCTAACCCAGAAAGCACTTTGTGGATTCAGGAATTTGAAAGGATTGGAGAAATTAATTCTAGTAACCATCAAATTGGTCTTGTCGGACGCTGTTTTTTCTGGTTTCTTCTTTGTCATGTCGAGAATTCCCGTGACAGATGCACATTGCTTCGTCTTGTACTGCACATGCTTACAGCAGACCAGCAACTCTAATATGCTGTTGCGGCACCTGCATACATAAAAAAATATCTCCCACGTAAGCAGTAACATTCACTCTACTACCATCACGAGTGCCGGGAGGGCGAGAGGCAGCCATCGCACATTTTAACAATTCATTTGGGGAAAAAAATGCTCGAGACAATAGCAAAGCTCAAAATCGAAAGTAGGTCAATTGCTTCTATCCTAGCACCAAAACAAAAATTCACAAGATGATCGTCCCCACAGAAGAATAGAAATTTAGCCAGCACCACGAATCGTACGTACGATTCGTATCAGCAGCAGGTTTGTATGATGGATTCAGAAGATCCTCAGAGAGGATTCCAGACGGGTTGAGCCAATGATCGGCACCTTTGAATTAGGGTTAAGGTTAGGGTTAAGGGAAGGTTGTGCCATGTGCCTATTTGTAGCCACTCTCTATCAATAGAGTACATTCAAAATGTAAAGTATACTAGTGATACATAGTGACACAAATAGTGTGACTTTTGAATTGTGACACRAATAGGGTCTCTTATTTTACAACAAATCAAGCCCTATCCTACTTTACAATTATAACAACACTTCATCCACAAGGAGCACTCTTCATGTGTACTAATAGTCAAATTTCATCATTAACTTCACTAATTTTTGTTTTATTTATTTTTGGATTGATGGAAATGCCCATGACAAATTTAGAGGTTATGGGTTAGGTAACACAAAATTTGAACCTAGTTGCCCTAATATAGTTAAACTAAAAATTTAATGAAAGAACTTCTTTGAGTTCTTTGACCATTGACATATGGCGTAACTGATCTAGCAAATGGAGCGTCTCTATTCTACAATGCTATGAGGCAAGTATAACTTGGTGGTCTTTGTTATTGAACGTTTGTTGAACTTAAGAATTGTCAATTGTATAATATTCTCCTTGTTCCATGATACGAGCCTATTTTGGTCTACCTTTTGTCTCAAATTATATGTATCCTTTAGAAATGTACTTCAAGTCCAATTTCAATTTTAACCTTTGTTTTTATCTTGTTTCTAAGCTCAAAAAATGACATAAGTACAAGAAGTTTAGTTTAGGAACTACGACGATAATCAAACAAAATTGTACAAATTGAAGATTTTACAACAATTTAATGTTGATAAGGCCAATAACCAAATTATACTACAAAAGAATTTTGTTTTTAAAATCAAAATTTTAAATAATGAATTTAATATAATATAATAAATTATTTAACTTTGATTGGTTTTTATTACAAAATCATTTTAGTGTTTTGTGGATGTTTCAAACTTGCATTGTCTTTTTGGAATAGTTATTTTCTTTGATCATTTCTCAATTTCTATTAACAAAAATTATCAGCTTCTTATCAATTGTAAGGAAGTTTTTTCTAGAATAGAATGATTTTTTATATGCATTAAAAAACTTCATCAAACCCAAATTCAATTCACACTTTCTATACAACCAAAAAATAATTTGCATTATAGGATGAAAAGAATGTTCTACCTCTAATCATTTGTTACTCAAGAACTTTTTAATTCTATAAATAACATCATGCATAAACTATGGATATGTAGTGCAAAACTTAAAGTCTAGGAGATTTGAAATGTGATGACCTAGTATTGTAAGGTACAAATAAATTTTTTCCACTTTAAATGCTAATATCTCACATCCTACTTGATCAAAAATTTGAAGTTTTTTCTCCAAATTCTTATATTAGTCCTCATTTAGTTGAATATATGATTTTTTTCCCCTACGTTCTTATAGTAAGAAAAAGAAACTTTGAAGTTTTTTTTGCAAATCATAGCAATGGAACTTTTGGGATTAAAATAATGAATTCATCTTCGGAATCAAGGTGCACTTGCATCTTTTATTGCATCTATACTTGTTCAACAAATAATAATTTTGTTGTAATTATAAGATAGAACTAATAACATTGTTGGATTTTTTAGTTGTAGAAAAGCGATGCTTGCAACTTTTAGATATTAAGGCATGCATACCTATTATATTGCTTTTTTTTTATCAAGTCTACTATGGTCAAGTGTCCAACATTTCAATCCACAAATCTTGAAACATATAGATGTGGGACACATTTGAGTAAGGGACATTATGGGATGACAATGTGTAATTGTGTATGCGCTTTCTAAATGCACTATTTTCGAATATCACGGTCCGGTTATAAAGTTGGTCACCGGTTCATTTGCAGGTCCGGGGGCAGGTTCACCGCTGCTCTTGGTGGATGGAGAGACAACTGTACAGTACAATATACCATTGGCCATTTTCTCATTCATGTGTGCGAGTGCTATTGACGAAGGCGAAGGAGCTAGTCACACCTTCCCATTCACAGCTAGGATGTTGCGCCATTCGGCGATACATTGATTTTATGTAGGGATTCTTCGGTGCATTTAGAGCTTCAAGCTATGGAATCGTGCGATTTAGATTTGGATAAACTGTTCGATCTTAGCCGCTTCGACTACACTCAATGGATGCAGCAGATGACCTCTGAAGACGAAGCCTGCGGATCCGTTGCAATCTGCACGCTTATGTCTACCTATGACATCTTCGAGCAGCTTCGGAATTCCGCTCTCGAAGACGCSGACGGGATGATCACGGCATTGCAGAGTGCGCGCTCGAGCGGCCATGGCGTGATCGACAGTGCCGGAATGGAGGATCCTACTTACCTCGACCATGGCCTGTTTGGCAACAGCCATGGCCAGAATAGCTGTGCAGCAGATGCAGGCAGACCGATATTAGAATCCGCGTCTGAAATCTTTGATGACCACCGCGAAGAGGAGCTGAGCGATGGGAGGATCGCTTTGACAGGATCCTACGAGAACTCCTGCGACAACTACGATGACGTTGCTGAGAATTTCGCAGCTGAAGGTATCGATAATTTGAGAAGTTTTTTGAAGAGTGTTTTCATGCATGCCGCTAGTGACGAGTACTGCTTCCCTACGAGCAGCCACTGGTGGAAGGTCAAGAGTCTACCTGGTGTATGATAGCGGGCATTTAGAGTGTCTCGGCCTCATGAATACTTAATCAGACGCCGCAATTGTGCAACAACTTCGCTAATCTATGCTTGCCAAAGCAGAGGTATAATGTACGCTTATGTCCAAGCTGATTCTACTCGTAGAGKTTTTTTTCCTCCGGACTGCTTAAATATATCTTACTAAAATCGCTATCTAAAATTTAGTAATCAAAGGTAATCAGATTTAAGAGTTCGATACGTATGCTCAGTAGGAAATTTAGAAGCACATGTTTAATCCATTACGATATTGGAGAAGCACTTACACTACGCCTGCTCTTGAAAACACCGCTTTTCACACTTTTATATGATGCCTCTGCAGTGCTTGCCCTGACCTAGTTTGTTTGCCAATTACGGAGGACTTAAAAACGGCATATGTCCTCTGTAGTTTTCGAGAAAAAAATCGGGCGCAGCAATCTGATGCCATCTCGCTCACGTTGAGTTGTAGGTTTAAATGAGCAGACGAAGGCTAAGAGAAGAGGAGGCCGTCGGCATAGAAATAATTTGATGAAGAATCCTATGGGACTGTCGGAAATAATATTGGAGCTGTTAGACACTGAAAGGCGCGAAAATGCATTGCGGTGCTTAAGTGGACACCTGATCGAGGTTTCGTGTGGATTCACCCATTTTTTCATGAAAATTTTGGAGAAGTGCTTGGTGCGGATGTCCTTGAAATTTCTATCCGCTCTTGTGCAGAGAGTCCCGTTTGTAAACGGGTGCTGATCATCCTGAATGCCTCTTCAACATTTAGCAGAGAAAGAATAAGAGACAATTTCAGTCACCAAATACTTAAGAGTCCATGTTATGTCGCAGTTGAACGGCTGACTAAGATTCCTAACAATTACCCCAAGTTTTCCCAAGGGTCTATTCACTGCCTTGGATGAGAGACGCAATTGCAGGTTGCAAAATGACTGGAAATGGCTTTAATCTCCCCTTAGATGCTATTTTTGACGATCTTTTTTGCAGAGGAGGGAAAGGGATAATCGCTTCTACCGCACCGCAGCTTATCAGCTCTACTTCTCGTGTAGCACGCTAGCAATTCTCATCCAGGTAATCAGAATCCTCTTTGCAGCTGAGGCATGGAAAAAATCAGACATTATTTGAACTAGAATTCTGTGAAGTTATTATCATCTATCGGGTTTGTCTATCGATTTGGTTACCTCTTACTTGCRTTTATTGGACAAGGMATATCCTACTGCTTTTCTTTATTTATCACTTAGTATCGAGCTATCAAGTTCGTGAGGCATGATTTGAGAACATACTTTCATCTGATCGTGTCGAGTAAACGGTAGRATCACATTGCAGAAATACTCCAATTTATTCCGGTCTTTGCCCTACATTGTTCTATGTATTTGACATCGCTGATTATTTTATACAGTGGTCGGTACAATAACATTGCTACCCCAATGGCAGAGAAATTTACGTCTGTCGGGGGCTGCAGGAAGTAATTTCAGTCTATGAGAGGATCTTTGCGGGCGATCTCAGCATCAGAGGATCCAAACGCCTCGCGAACGTTTTAACATGCTTTCAGGTGATATCACTTCGGTCTTATTTACTCCTGCATTGGTTTGGTCATGCGAGGTTGGCTTTACCTCCTCCGACGGGCTCGAGACCTAATTGTAATTCAGAAATACATGCAAGTATGTTAAGATGCATGTACTTTTATTTCCACCTAACTTTCACGTGATTACATGTAATTCCATTTGAGGAAAGATAATAAGAATATTTTCTGCACCTCTGAAGCACCCGTGGGTTGAGTTGACCAAGTACAGAGTATAGCTTCTAGCGATGAAACGCGCATCCCATTTGTGCGAGGTAGTTATTAAACCAYTGTTCGAACGGTCATATGAAGGTCACTTCCATTTTTATAAATACAGTTGTGAGCTTTCAAAGAATTCGTTCCCCTAGCCTTGCTTAAGATCTCACGGGAGTGCGGTGCAGAGGCTCTGGCGAATCCGAGTTGTCATACATCCTTCCCGCTAGTTTGAAATTTGTAAACCTAAAAAGGAATCCTAGACTACTTCAATTCACTGATGATCTGATGATCCAACCAGCATTGTTCATTCTTGGTCGCAGCAAAAATTCCAAACTTCCTTCTACCTTTCATCCTCTCAACTTTTACCGAGGAGGTGTACGAGAATGTTCGAGCAATATCGTTATCAGTCATCGACATTACTTGCAAGGTGACCACAGCTTAAGTCCATAGTTTTCYGCTTGGCTATTTCAATCCATCATGAAAAGGCATCCARACCATTTTCAAATTGTGATGGTGCAGGACTGCGAACGAGAGGTCATACAATGGGCCCTTGAATCCGATATTGTTCAAGCCTGCCTTCACGCCATTGAGATTGGGAGCAGACTCTCTAAACTGGTTAATATATCTCAAACGATCTCGCTTGGTTGATGCTACATTTCAGATTGGTTGGACGTTGCCTATTAACACCAAGCAGATGACTTCAATTTGCAGATTGCAATGTCCATTCTGGAGTCGATACTACATGATGAAGTAGCCCGTGGAGTTATTTGCACACCGGATTGCAACCTCGTTATGGATATCGTAAAAATGCTCTCATATCTGGTGCGGATTTTAACTTTTTGTAATTCTTGTGTATGAAACCGATGAGCTTGTTTCGACTCTCAAGTGGTCCTCACTCGGTAAGGTAGCAGACTAATCGCACGTCTTGATGCTGGACTTAACGTGGGCTGTTAATCCAAGGCCGCTATTCTGGGCGTGGTTCAAGATTTCTCGCGTCGGCTAATATTCCAAGTTGTCCGATGCTATATCCTTCTGTGTCAGCACCCAAGGTATGTAATGATCTGCTATCGTGATCTGCTCTTATTTTTAAACATAAGTTGGGAGCAAGAGAGCTGAGGTAATTTTTCTTCCCTGCAGAGCTTTGGAGCTTGTGAAAGACAACTTTCCTGAGCAGCTGCAGGATCACACCTTTCGTGAACTCAAGAAGGTGGCTACTGTTTCTTCGCTACCGTTATATCATCGGTGGAATTAAAGAAGCTGATGCGCGGATGGAAAGCTATTCATTCTCCTCGCTGTCCTTGTTTTTTGGACCTTAAGGTTTATGAATGACACCCTAAATGATGGTCTCCTTGGAGATGCTTGTGATTGAGGAACGCTTTTGCTGACTAAATAATGTCCAACGTTCCGTCAGGTTTATCCCTTCTTCCGAATTCTGCTGCATCAACTACTACTCTGCATTGGGAAAACCGATACGTACCTTCCGCAACTTTCGCCTTCAGACTCGCAATTTACTACTCCAATTACGATCTCCCAGGCAAATGGCAAGGAAAATGTTTCTTCTGAAAGAAGCCAAAATAAACCAAGATCGTCATCCAATAATGAGCCTGCCCCTATGACGCCAAGATCAGCGAAAAGTCCTCTCCGGCCCCTGGATTTAAACAAGGAAGCGTGGCACAACTTGCCCCTTACCTTCGACTACGTGCAACTGGTACCAAATGTGGATCCATCAAGAGCCCTTGTTCAATCAGAACAATCGAATTAAGACTGCTGAAGTGCTTCAATCAGCATAATCGCGCTTGTTCTTAACATTTACATTACCRGCAACATTTCATGCGCATATGACTCAGRGAAGAACCATTAAAACGACTCAGTCGAATCCAAGGAACAGTTTATCCAAATGTTGTACAAAACGGGTGCCTCCGAACTTGTAGTTTTGAGAAGAACTTGTCTCTTCCWTTGCCCCTGAAACCCCAGCTGTAGTAAATCATTCGAACAGTGATTCCTTCAACTTTTCGKCATCAAGTATTCTGAAAGCCGACCAATTGTTTGAAAGATTTGAGCTACGAACATTTTTCTTTGCATTCAAACTACAGGGCTGGCACATTGTCCATTAGCTTGTGGAATCAGTTCTACAGTTAATTAACGCACACAGTACTTTTCGATAGATTACTACGTTACTCAGCTGGGGATGCAGGAGACAGTCGAGAATGTGCATTGGTGAGCCCCCGAAGTCCATGAAACCAGACTAGACCATTGTCAGAAGTAGTCAGTGACCCCAAATGATAGGGATGGTCCGAGCTGGCCCACAAAAGATGGCGATTTCAGTGTTGCATTCTAAAACTCGACAAGAGGCAAGTAATTTGAGGAAAGAATAATCGTGCACTAAGTGCGCAGTGTGCCCAGTGTGCCCAGTTTGATAAAGATATCACCAAGTATCACCCACGTATCACATGAGTATTAGAAGAAATTGCTGACTACTTCGCACATCGTATGCGACCGTCATGACAGATACCATTTGACTCGTATAAGTTCTTCACCCTCCGCCCGCCAGTGTTATTTTCATCATTTTGGACATGCGACCGTCCCCTCCAAGATGCTGCAAACTCTATCCATGCTAGAATTTCTGGGACACGATTCTGGAACTCAGAATTGCGTGGGTCCTAAGCTGAAAAAAAACAGTGAAATCTTGCCAAAGAGCTCTGTGATGGAGACGCCAATATGGCACCCTGCTGATGCTTCGGAAGTGGACAAGCGGTTCAGAAAGCTGCTTCGCAMGCTGGTGGTGAGCTGCAAACACTTGCAGCAAGAATTCGTAAATGGCGACTGGGGCGTGTCTCTACGGCCGGAAGAGTTGGCAAAACTGCTTGTGCATCTCAAAGTACTTCTCGGGTTCATCCGATCGCTCCAGACCGAGTTTGCTTGGAACTCTCACCATTCCAGTGAACAGCAAGCGCGCAGTGCGAACGACCCCGGCGCTGTACACTTCCATTTCGGCAGCTTGCGTCTTCTTCTTCGCATTGAGAATGATCGGAATCTCGCCTGAAGGATGCTCGATGATGACATTGTGAAGCTCCGTCGACCCGACCTGTTTGGACGACACATCATACGCGACCGTCCCCTCGAGGATGCTGCAGCAGCTGATACTGATGGCGCCCGTCACGGCTATGGACGCGTGAGTGGCGCCAGGGACGAAATACCTGGCCGAGAGGCTCCCGTGGCCTCTGGGTTCGGCCACGATCGCTATCTTGGGGATGATACGGCCCGCTACGTCGCCCAGTCCCATCAATTCGCCTGCCGCTCGGCGAATTGCTTCAACTCGACTCAAGAACGGCGCGTCTGCATCGAGGTCGGCTTTGGATTCGTACGCCGTCTTCCCCATGGCGGAAGCGGCGGCGATGACGATCGGCACGGCGCAGTCGATGCAGGTGACTTCCACGCCGTGCACGACGTCGCGCAAACGGCCCGTGGGGAGAAGCTTGCCGCCTGACTTGGACCCCACAATGTCTGTGAAGTGAAGCGCGATGGGAGCGGACGTCCCTGGGACGCCGTAAATGGCGGCGGAGCCCTCGTAGGTGGCATGGCCGCCGGGGGTTTGGACCACGGCCTCCACGAAGCCGCCGTTGTTGAGCAGCCGGATCCTGATTTTGGTTTCGGAATTGCCGACGCGGGGAATCAAGCCCATTTCGATGGCCGCAGGGCCGACGCCGGCGAGGATGTTGCCGCAGGAGGGCTCCCAGTCCACCACGGCCGTCGTCACCGAAACCACTGCTAATTGGAAGTCGATGTCCACGCCGTGCTCGTTGGAGATTGAGAGGAGGGCGACCTTGCTTGTCGTTGCGGTTGCCCCGCCTAGCCCGTCGATCTGGCGGGGGTCGGGCGACCCCATCACCGCCAGGAGCACCTTGTCCAGCGTCTCCTTGTCGCGGGGAAGATGGTCGCGGAGAAAGTAGGCTCCTCGGGACGTGCCGCCCCGCATGAAAAAACAGGGGATCATCTTTTGCGCCATGATCCCGATCGTCTGCCTGGCCTGCTGCAGCAATTGTCGTCTTAGCCTTCCTCTCTTCTTTTAGACAGCCGAGTACTGCGTTTCTACAACAAGAGCCTACGTTTGAGGTTGCTCAAAGGACACAAGCTGAACCTGAAGGCAATTCTGAAGGCAATTCTGGGAGCTGTTTCTCACGAACTTGCCCACGGGTTGCTGCTGCTCATTAAAATCAAATTACCGACAATTCTTGACGATGAAGGAATCGTACAATTACAATCACAGGCTCGAGATTCTCTAAGCGCTTGCTTTAACTCGAAATTGATTGTCCGGCATAGAACGCTGAATGTTTCTCCAGCGGCCGCTAATCATGGTAAGGAATCTCCAATTTGAAGGTCTATCTCGAGATTGTCGGGAGCTAATGCATGCAAGAAGAYGGTATCAAGTCATGTTAACCTCTCAAATGATGAGCACACTTGGTTTTGAGAGAATCTTTGACAAGATTTGTTTTTTTGGAAAGTTTCAACCGATTGGACTCACTTCAATAGAGAATATGGCTTGTCATGTATTGCATTTAGGCTGCATAGTCCAAGCACTATTCATTATTCACTTTTACATGCCTTCATCACATAAACTTTAGGCAAGACCCAAGACCCATACCTTGTTTCAAGGAGATCTTCATTTCCCTTTGGACTGCCCTCTAAACAAGTGAAGTCTCAACCCTAGCCAAACAATTGCAGTTCATCTTTAGATATATGGCCTCGTCTAAGAGTTCATTTGAATACCTCAAGTCTTGCAAAACGTCTAAGCTTAAATTGCGGTACTATTGCAAAGTCACTGACGGAAGCGGTCGATGGCCTCTAATAAAAAGTCAGTTCAACTTTAATTTTGTGTCATCTCCTACTACAGTTTTTTCAAGCCTCACCATCTTGCGGTGTGGACCTGGACCTAGATATAAAGGGGGAAACAACTTTAGAGGCTTTTGATGCATCCAAAACTACTTGTTACTAAAGCAGCGTATGTAATGCATCATCGGCAGAATTTTGCACGCATGACAACCGAAGCTATCAGGAGTTTAGGGCAATTCAATTAATCATGTTTTAGTATCTAATTTAGTCTAGCAATCCAACTAAAGCCAGCTACTGTACAATGCCCAATAAAAAAAGTTGAATGCCTCCTACTTGAACCCTTTAGTTTTCTTGGCATTACTCAAAAAATGTATTTGACATTTCTTATTTCCCTCAAACAACACTAGTGCCTAACACAATCTCCTTCAAGCAAACCAACTTTTTGGTTTTAAAAAAAACAAAACTCCATTTTTCGTGAATTTAAAAAAAAGAAATCATAGTTTTACATGGAAATTCATAGAAAAATATTGGTTAAGAATTTTTCAAATTTGATTGTGAAGATATGTAGGGAACATCCATATGCACATCTTTCTTTCTACAAGCATCTCCAAAAAAGTTTCACGATTCCCTCTACATAAGTTTCAATGAGGGCATGAATAGTACCCAAAATTTTGAAAATTGATCCCTCTTTATAGGATTGTCTACGTCCAACGTCCACGGGGAAAAAGCGTCCAAATATTGGACGTCCGGACGTCTGGACATCCAAAGGTAGCGGATGTTTATGTCCACATGGGCCCGGCGGACAGGAGCGCGGACAAACAGACGAGCGAACGAAAGGGCAGTTGTGCCTACAGGTGAACAGTCGGTCAGATAGTTGGATAGACAATCGGAAGGTCAGATGGTCAGACGGACGGTCGGACGGCTTGGTGCATGCGTCCACAAATTTTTTTTAAAATAAAATGGTTCCAATGAAGGGAAAAGGCAAGGTTCCGACTTATAAGCTACAATTTTGATATTGAAGTTGCTACAAATTTGAAGAAGGTTTTGGAAGAGCGCATATTGAATGGGAAGGTAGAGTTTACCGAAGGGGAAGTCCTTGGGATAGCAAAGCAAGAGTTCCACGAGGTTATCATGGACATCATCAAGAAGAAACGTCAGAATTTGGGGATGCTGCAACAATGGATGCACAAGGTGTAAAGGTGGGCAAGGATGAAGAAAACGAAGGTGTTATTGGTGATGTTGCTAGGATGGGATTCATTCCAAAAGATGGAGAGATTTGGGCATCAAGTCACTATCCCCGGAGTCATTGGGCGAAGGCTACTACAGAGACTTTAGTCAAGTTGAGGGATTTGAAAGAACCGGTTGTTGCATTGGTGGATCATGGTTCAGAGATCAACCTAATGTCAAAGGAGGGCAAGTGGCCTATTGACACGGACCACAGATGGTTGATTAGGGCTGTAAACAATTTTTGAGGGGATTTGTATGGAGCCTGTCCAAATGTAGGTGTATTGATTAGAGATGTGAGAGATGAGCATAATTTTTTTGTGTAGGCTAATTCTACGTATCCAGTCATTCTTGGACAGCCGTATATCACAACTATGCAGATGGAGACAAAGATTATGGACAATGGTTCAGCATATGCTAGGATTAGGAGTTCAGATGGCAAGCAAGCTGTGTAGTTCCTAATTGTTTGTGCAAATCATGAGAAGAATTGTAAGAGTTTTAGGGCTCATCCTTTGCCACAGGTGAGTAGGGAGTTTGATGGCAAATTTGATCATTTGAGGGATTTTCATTAGATGCCATTGTAAGGCGGGTTTGCAGTGGTATAAGAGGTGGTAGAATCCCGCAAAATAGAAAGGAAGATGGAGCTTTGGGTTTGATTGGATTATCTTGAGATGGATTTATTGTTTGGGATCCGCCTCACACACCAAGCCGTCCGCCCATCTGTCCGCAATTTTTTTTTTTGGGGGGGGGCATTGGATGGCCTTGAGGTTGTGATGGGGCGGACTGTTTGGGATCCGCGCCATTTACCAAGCCATCCGCCCGTCTGCCCAAAGATTTTTTTTCTACAAACACTATGGTGGACGACCCCGGCGGATGTGGCGGAGTAAATGTCACATGACGTTTGCAAGGTAGCGCCCGTGGGACGTTGGACGTCCAGATGTGACTCTAAACGTCTGGACAACCCTGTCACTGTAATATATTTAGATTTTGGTAAAGAACTTGTACCATCATGCTCAAATGTGCAAAATTAGTTACAATGTAAAGGTCAAACTCCAAAATCTAATAATAGTAAAGAGACATTAATTTTCAAAATTTGGGCACTATTCATGCCCTCATTGAAACCTATATAGAGGGAATTGTGAAACTTTTTTGGAGATGCTTGTTGAAGAAAAGATAAGTGTATGGATGTTTCATAAATATCCGCACAATCAAATTCAAGAAATACATCACCAATGTTTTTCTGGGAATTTCCATGTAAAAACATGAAGTTTTTTTAAACATTCATCAAAAATGGAGTTAATTTTTTTTTAACCCAAAAATTTGATATACTTCAGGGGAATTATATAAGATACAAATGTGAATTGAGGGAAACAAAAGATTCCAACTTTATTTTACACTATGCCAAGAAAATTGAAGGCTCCAAAATGAGGGCGTCAACTTATATTGTAGGCCACTGTACATTGTGTAAACTGTAAAGGTATCTGGTTCTTGTACAAGATGCCAACAATGGACTTGGATGCTTACTTTATTATTTATTTTTTTCATTTGAAGTATATGGAAACTCTTCCTTTGGACTTCTCCGTCATGCTTGCTCAAACCTTAAAGTGACTCCTTCACGTTGTTCTTGGTTGGGAATTTTTATGCTATAAATTGTGCTGAACAATCTTGTTTGGAGAATTCACTACAAGAAAAAGGGATGTTTTAGGTATAGTCCTAGCAGTATATTCCTATAGGATTATACTATTAGGACTATACATAAATCACACCTTTCTCTTGTAGTGTTTGTGGATTGGAATCCCTTCGTTTGTGGATGTGAGGTTGTAGCTGTGTGGCAGGGGTTCTACAATGTTTTTTGTCCTTGAGTTCATGCTTCATACTGCTTCGYTRTTGAYATATGYCAATATGGGCATGTCTAGAAGATCTCTTTAATCGTACTGTTGTTTAATTAATACGATGATAACTTTGAGCAAATTGTTATTGTCAATATGATATTGCTTAGAGCTTTCCATCATTGTGTGATATTTACAACCTTAAAAACCRTCAACACTARAGCACTTCRCTCAACGTYARAAAGGGTGGTKAGTCACTACTAGTTTATTTTGTTTTCAAAGCGATTGGGTTGACTAGGTAGATTTTGTAGGATTCTCTCATAATGCAGTCTTCTACWTAGGCTTATASAATTTGTTTTTGTCGTATAYGGTAAAAGCACACTATGGTAGTCCAAAATCATASTCATGGTAGACTTTCTACACAAGATGAAARTTTGGAGTTAGTTTCATTATAGTTTTTGTCACTTTTAAGAAAATAAATTGAATCRAAGTCTTTAATTTAGMATACATTGAAAATTGCATAACAAAAAGTGACYTTCACCTATTAATTATTGTAAGAAGTACAAACATTAATTGTTTKTATCGTCACACATTCAACTTTAGCATGGTTAAAMTWGTAGATACAAGTTTAGGGTTTCATTCTTGCAATGCAAAGAGCTAAATTCAATTTTCTAATGTTTAGGTACAAAGTTTTAGCACTTAATTAGAGTTTGGAAAATTTTAGAAGAAAATATCCTTGCAAATGTGTGATTTTAGTACATAGTCCAAATTTTGACTTTAAAGTCTTTATTTATTTATTTTTAATTTGAGAATCTATGAAAGACCTTTTGATTCAAATGTGGTGACACTTCATTTTGGTATAGATGATGTTTGGTTCTAGTTTTTTCTATCAAAGATTTTTGCCCATTCTGAACCCCAACAAAAGCCTCTAGGATTTATTCATTGTATATGGACTGTATTGTGCATACCTATTTTATCTCAGGAATCAATAGTCATCTTCCTTGTACCATCTAAATTGGGATTACTCACTCTAGATCAATTTCACTATAAACAAGAAACAAAGCATTTACAAAATCTTCAAAAATTGGAGGTTGTAGGGGACTGGATTTGCATTTCAGGTTCAAAATACAAGAGCAAATGTAAGTAAAAAAAACTTAAATTTTGCAAATTCTACAATTGGCAAAACTCAGCCTTATGAACACATTGCAGGCAATGAAAAAATGGAGCATGGGCACATGCTCATTTACAGAGAGCACCAAAAATGAATGAAAGCAAACAACATGAAAATGTAAATATTGAATGGTTTAAATTTTTTTAAGGGACTTACTTCATCGGAATGTCAACCGAGTTAACCGTACGTTGGGAGAGTGAGCCTAATCATCTTCCTTTTGCACTTACTATTACTTCCACTTGCCATCCATCATCTCCACCGTGAAGAATGGGTCACAATTGGTGAAGTTCTACAACACCCAACTCATCCAGTGCCATCATGTGTAGGTATGGGCACTACAAGAGAAAGGGGGGTTTTAAGTGAGTATTTAAGTATAGTCTTAGACATAAGATTATAAGTAATGACCTTTTCAATAAAATTTTACTAGAAACACATGTATTTTTAGTAAATTTTTACTAAAAATCTCCTTAAACGTCATTTCTTATAATCTTATGTCTAGGACTATACTTAACCCCTGAGCACCTGAGCACCCCAAATATGGCCTCTCCAATGTGAAAGATTGCCCTTGGTTGACTCTTATAATCTTTGGAACGATACTGTCAAACCATTTGCCCATTTGCCCATAGCTTGGAATACGGGTCTACTTTGAATCGGTATGGTTAATTTTTGTAGATCTTATTTTTAATGATAGTTCAATTGGAATGAGTGCGAAAGGGTTCAAATTCTGGTGAACTTGAGTTGGGCACTTAGGGGTTAAAAAATCACTTAAAACACCCCTTTTTCTTGTAGTGCTAGCACTAAACTTGGTTGTAAGTTGTAAATGTTGTGCATGTGGAAATAGGCTTATGGTTTTGTTTTCTTAAAAAGAAGCTCATGGGTTAGGATTATGGGCAAGAAAGAAGGTTTGGGATGTACGGTTGATTAGACTATTTTGAATTTGAGATCATCTATGGCTTTGATTTTCTCTTATAGAATTATAATATATATATATTGGAGGCGGAGGTTGTAGATCTAGAGTCATTTGAAAAGGTTTAGCTTTTTATGACGTGGATGTGATTGCGGTCATTGTTTATTGTATGGAGTTCAACTTTCAAAGTTTTCTTGGAACCAACAATTCATTGTTTATTGTATGGAGTTCAACTTTCAAAGTTTTCTTGGTTTTCATACTTCTCCTATGAAAACTATTTTTGTCTCCATTTTTTTTTCAAATCCGCAACTTGGAAGCAAATCGTGATGTAATGTCTATTTAGCCACCACTRTTTTTTCCATTATATCCATCTTTATGATCATTTTTGTGTGGAACTTGGTTGTGTCTCATTTTGTTTCCGCACCACATATGAACGAGGACTATCACCGTTCAAAAACCTTAGCCATGGAAAGCACTGCATTTCATTTAAGAAACATTTCATTGTTCCAAAAGAGTGCTGATTTTACCTCCATATTGTATATTCCTCTTGTAAGATATGACCCAAGTGTACCGTATCCACAATAACAAAACTCCATATGAAGATGGCAAAGCTATGTCGTCAAGCAAGTGGCATAGAAAGTCGGATGTTGCAAAATCAGGGTTTGATCTCTTTAACAACCAATGATGAAGGACCCAAAGCCAATCAACATTGTTGACAATCACAATGAGTACCTTGAATAGAAATGCCGTTTCATAGTTCATATATTGCTTAGCTTACATCAATTGAATAGAGTGATATTATTTTCCCAATTAATAATCTGTTGAAGTAAATGTGACTTGCTTGGACATGCCTGAAAGTTTTAATACACACTTATTCAAAAATTGAACCACAACTTCAAAGACAAAAGCATTTCTWGCTTGTTTCCTATTACCAATTCATATGTTGTAAGATAAGCTTTTCAAATCCACTAGTTATAATATTTCCTTGTGCTAATAAACTATTGGATTACAACAATTTAATCACAAGTTTATATGAGGGTTACTTGCAACCAAATTATACTGAAAACAAATATAGAGAGAGATACTAAAATGTATCTCTATTCACTGTGAAATCCATTAAAGTGTTCTATTACACAGAATAGAATATGTTGGGACTTATACTATGATTTTGCACCTACGATTACTTTAGCCTTCTACTCGCTATAGAACAAAGAGGAGGAGGCTTTGCATTAACAAACATTTACATGTGAAGCAGTTTGAGCACAATTTACCTTGAAAATCAAGCTATTGAGCACTACAAAGATAGAGCCTTGCCTAGCATAGTTGCATTTTAAGATGGTGAGGTTTTTTCTAGATATGATGATAAGCGTTCATTTTATCATAATCATCGGCATACCTTGTAGGCCAAAGAAAGTCTAGGTCTCTTGCTACACTCAAGGCAAGAACCATCATTGATACAATGCATTGGCTAAACTTCTTGCATTTATCTAATTCCAATTCAAGGTTTAGAGGTTTCAACATCAAGGTGGTTATCAAGTCAAAGATGACGCAACACCATCTCTAGGCGTGGCCATTAAGACCAAAGGCTCTTTCCTTTGCACGGTGATGCCAAAGATTTGCTCTTGATTGTCTTGCCGGAAGCGCTCTAGGCTAATGTCTTTTGGAGGAGACCATTGGTAGCTGTAGAGGAGGTTGCCWAGCATCAGGTGCACCATGGTGTTGCCCAATTCCACAGCTGGGCACATACGTCGACCCACACTAAATGGGACCAGCTCATAGAAGTCAAATCCTGACAAGGCGTTCACTTCGGGACGGTCCATGAATCTCTGCGGATTGACATGCCCGGTTAGAAACCAAACCTTAAAACCTAAAAAACCCAAAACCTAAATAAACAATAACAGTAATAAAATAAGCACAAACCTGAATAAATTTGCAATTTATAAATGTGCTTTGGAGCCGTTTTCAATAGTATGAAAAAAATTTAATATTACGATGGTTTTCTTCTTAGTCTAAGTGCTCTAGAATATTCACAGCTATCTCACTTTTGAATCTTAGAATCACTTGTGAGAGAATTGTAGCCTGCTTGTTCACATTTGGATCCCCATTCGGTAACCAGAACATCACTAGATTCATCTTTTCATCAACACTCAGACTGGTTTGATCCGACCATCTCTTAAGAACATTCTGGAACATTCTGCACACGTGCCACACTAGTACCTTTGCCTGCGGAACAAACGTCTCACATTCCAACTATACATTCGGCCTTTAAGAAGACTCGACTGCCTCTCAATCGCAAGAAGCCAGACTACGCACACTTACTTCCGCAACATGTGCATTGATTTGCAGAATCAATCACAAACATGGAATGCGCTCATCAGCATGGAAAATGAGATTTTGAATGTGTAGGATGGTACCCGAGGATTGAACTCATCAGGATTGGTATACAAAGCCGGATCCCGGTGGATGGCGTGCAAGTTCAGTATGAGGCGGGCATTAGCAGGAATTCGGTAGCCCCATGCTTCCACAGCTTGCGAGCATGMCCTTGGAGCCGCCAGAGGAGCCGGAGGATGCATCCGATAAGTTTCCTTCACAATGGCACGAAGAAACGGAAGGTTGGGCACATCGGATTCTTGCATGAGGCGGCCATTGCCGTTGCGTCCCACCACGGCGTCGAGCTCCTGCTGCGCCTGCTTCATCAAGTCAGGATTTGCAGCCAGCTCCGCCATCGCCCACGTGACTGTTGTGGACGCCGTCTCCGTTCCACCGGAGAACAATTCCTGCAAGTTTCACGGTGGCGGAAAGTCTTTAAAATGGTACTTGTGGTAAAAGCTTACAAGGAATTGAGCGACTGTGGAGCTTGAGGTTGCTAAATGAACCCGAAGCGTGCATGTTCAAACCCTTTGAATCTCATACGTTTAGTAGTGTTTGGAGATTTGGGCACAAAAATTGGAGCATGCGGTTGTCAAACCAAGAACTCAGTGACACATTGAGCTGCCAGAACTTTAAATGTATACTCTCTAGAAGATTTTAGAAGAACTTACTGCTGACGAAGGAAATCACATATATTTGTAAGGGAATTTCCATTCAATTGGAGAATTTCGGTCAAAATGGCTTAGTACAATCATATTAATTTCAAATTATACCTGTCTTGTTTATCAAACGAAAACCTGCTTGGAAACTGGAAAACCTGCAAATTGCATCGAAATTGGCTTTGGGGTCTTACGAAAATCAGCAAGGTCTGAAGTCGGTCAGGCAACGGCTGAGTTCCATTGACTAGAGGGGTCGTGGAGATCACGTCCACGAAGTCAGGCACGTAGCTATCATCATCGCCCAGCCTCTGCTTGGCTCGTTCTCGGTGATTCTCCAGCTCCATCATCTTGCCAACAATTCTCAAAGTGTCGTCACGGAGACTCTCGAATAGTTTGTTTGTGCCTTGCAGTTTCGACACGAAGCTCAAGCCTGGAATGAATTCGCCGATAACCGCGATCATGCTCACCCTCAGTAACTTCTGGAACAACTGTTGCATCTCATCCCGTTCCTCCTGCGACGCACCTCCACTTCCGAAGTATCTGCAGCATCGACTCCGTGGCGCACTTTCGTTGTAAACTTTCAAATATTNCGGAGGATGCATCCGATAAGTTTCCTTCACAATGGCACGAAGAAACGGAAGGTTGGGCACATCGGATTCTTGCATGAGGCGGCCATTGCCGTTGCGTCCCACCACGGCGTCGAGCTCCTGCTGCGCCTGCTTCATCAAGTCAGGATTTGCAGCCAGCTCCGCCATCGCCCACGTGACTGTTGTGGACGCCGTCTCCGTTCCACCGGAGAACAATTCCTGCAAGTTTCACGGTGGCGGAAAGTCTTTAAAATGGTACTTGTGGTAAAAGCTTACAAGGAATTGAGCGACTGTGGAGCTTGAGGTTGCTAAATGAACCCGAAGCGTGCATGTTCAAACCCTTTGAATCTCATACGTTTAGTAGTGTTTGGAGATTTGGGCACAAAAATTGGAGCATGCGGTTGTCAAACCAAGAACTCAGTGACACATTGAGCTGCCAGAACTTTAAATGTATACTCTCTAGAAGATTTTAGAAGAACTTACTGCTGACGAAGGAAATCACATATATTTGTAAGGGAATTTCCATTCAATTGGAGAATTTCGGTCAAAATGGCTTAGTACAATCATATTAATTTCAAATTATACCTGTCTTGTTTATCAAACGAAAACCTGCTTGGAAACTGGAAAACCTGCAAATTGCATCGAAATTGGCTTTGGGGTCTTACGAAAATCAGCAAGGTCTGAAGTCGGTCAGGCAACGGCTGAGTTCCATTGACTAGAGGGGTCGTGGAGATCACGTCCACGAAGTCAGGCACGTAGCTATCATCATCGCCCAGCCTCTGCTTGGCTCGTTCTCGGTGATTCTCCAGCTCCATCATCTTGCCAACAATTCTCAAAGTGTCGTCACGGAGACTCTCGAATAGTTTGTTTGTGCCTTGCAGTTTCGACACGAAGCTCAAGCCTGGAATGAATTCGCCGATAACCGCGATCATGCTCACCCTCAGTAACTTCTGAAACAACTGTTGCATCTCATCCCGTTCCTCCTGCGACGCACCTCCACTTCCGAAGTATCTGCAGCATCGACTCCGTGGCGCACTTTCGTTGTAAACTTTCAAATATTAAACTCATCACAAATTTGTTATACCAAGCATGACAGGAGACTTTGATTATGTCCTTGTGTGTGTGTTCTACTCAGCTTCAAATCAGTGTTGGAAATGTCSGATATACATAATGATTTCTATCTTCTAGAACGTACCCCTCTTTCTACACCTCACGTCCTCACCTGCAGACACTAGTACGGAAATTTGAGATTGCAACAGCTTTCGCAACAATTTGGGCATAGATATGCAACAGTTATATATGCAACAGTTTGAGTTAACTATACGAACCTTTTGTTGATTAGCATCCGAGTCAAGACGTTGGCGCTGAGTTCGAAAAGCCAGGTTTTCACATTGACGGCTTCTCCCTTGTCCGCGTGTTGCTCCAGCACCGTCATCATGTTGCGAAGCTCCTGTTCACGGGCATCTTTGTAGGAGGCGTGACGCAGGGGCGAAAAGAGCTGACTGCTGCTGAACTTGCGCAGTTGCCGCCAGTAGGGACCATGCGGGGCCCACGAGAGCGTTTGGTAGTTGTCGGTGAGGATTTCGGAGAAGAGGCCTTTTGGGCGATTGGCGAAGCTTTCGTCGATGGACGGCTTGGTCATTTCCTTGGCCGCTGCCGCGCTCGAAATCACCACGCAGGGACTGGACCCTGGCACTCAGGCAGAAACACAAACTACATGACTCTCAGCTCCGCGGTGTGGCAAATCCATTTGCTAAACCGAAAGATGCACTCTAAGCAATTCCAAAAGATCGCATGTGTGAGGCTCATATATAGACTGCAGACAGACAAACCCAGGATTTTAACTCTAGCTCCGTACACAGCACGCGACCCCAAACAACCACACTGACTACAACCAGACGAGAATGTCCATTACAAAACAGTCAGCAACCGACGACGCAGCTTCTTCAATTCGTCTCTGCCTGCACACACAAATTCAACAGATTGCAAGCTTGCACTACCTCGGGCGCCATGGGGGCTGCCATCGGGAACTGACACCAAACTCTCTAGAAACTGAAGGAGTTCTCTGTCTCTCTCTCTCAATCTCTCGATCCAAACGAACACCGCTAAATTAAAACCACAAAGAAGTGCGTACAAATACTAGTCACTAGAGGCCATCACCAACAAAATAATTTTCAGACAGAAGCGTCTTTATATATGATCGTGTTATATCGTATTTAGCATTGTCTGTATAAACCAGATTACTCAGACATTCTCCAGATGTGCACTCATCCCACATGAACCCTCTTACACTAGTTTGATCCCAAAACTTATTATGATAATTGGTTCCTTATGATCGAGTCTCACAATTCSCTCCGTACCTCAAAATTGAAAGCACGACGAGACAATTGACGATTTTTCCTTTAGTTTCCAAGGTTAAACGCGCGCGCTTTGCCATTACGTAAGTGAATATGGAGTTTTGAGCTCAATCGTGAGACTCTGAAATTTGCGCTTGTTTTCTTTAGTACAAGGAAAGCCCATGCGAGCCTCCGTGAATATATTCTAAACTCCGCAGCAGCGTAGTTTGCAACACACAGAAATCACAGAAGTTATGGAAAATATTACGGACAGTTTCGAGACTCGGGTTCAGAATTAATCGCATAGGGTTGAAATTCAGAGGAAGTAGACCGAGTTCCCTGACTACAACTGTGAGTACCGCAATCACACTCTTGAACTTCAACAACAATGTCCAAAAGGGCAACCAGTGTAGTACCAAGACAAAGTAATCACACACGGTTCACTGCACAAACCTAAGCGAAGGTACATGACGCCTCCGTACTGGTTCGAAAGCTTCTCCAGAGCTCGATGAGGCAGACGAGATGCCACCACGAGGAGGTTCCCCACAATCGGCCATGGCTGAGGTCCCGGGGGAAGACGACGGTGTTTTCGCTCCTGCGCTTGCGCAACGACATACAGCAGCGCCGAGGAAGCGAGGATCGCAAAGACTAGTGCTGCAAGCTCAAGACTTGTGAATCCCGAAGCGGGAAGAGCGGTTTTCCATAGAGCAGAAGCGTGGGAGGTGTTGGATGCCATTTCGATCAGCACTCCTGCTCTGCAATTTAGCAATTTTCGTCACCAAATTGGGCAGAATACAACTCTTCTAGCTTTCCTCCAAGTACTAATCCCCCTCTGCGATTTGCAAGTACGTTACCAACTTGAGCACAATAAGTTACAGGTCTTCTAATTTTTTTCTGACAGTACCAGCCCTTGGTGATTTGGAAGTTTGTGGATGTCATTTTCCGATTTTTGGACCAATGGGTGCATTCTCTTTTTCTACAATCTTCAAGGAAGTCATTATCTGCCATGAGTGATTCTTTTATATTTGAAGTATATGATTTGGGTGATTGCACAAAACACTTGCTCCATTTTCTATCACACGTCTCTAGTTGATCTGATTTTTTATTGTAACTTTTGAGTTCTAGCTCTAAATGACTCAAAACTCTTGGACAAGGTACTCATGACTACTGTACACCTTGGCTAATTTGGGAGGATTTAAGAAAAATGTTTTATTGTCCAAAGTTAGCCCTCGATTTTTGTCACACTTGCCAATTTGTTATTTTTTTTAACAATGTAATATCCAAAGAAACAAAATTTGGAGCTAAAATTTGGATTGGATGGTCTTGTAGTAGACCTTTAGCTATGATTCAAACAATTCTTAACCCTTGATAGATGGACTSGTGACCGTGGAAATCACTMATTTTGATACCGTGGGAATCATTGGTTTACAAAAATTCAAAAGCAATTATTGGAAGTCAAACTATTGTAGAAGATCCTTCATTTCCACACAAAACTCTGAGGATGAATAGTTTGCTATTTTTGTCCTACACAAAAAGATACTTTGTCATCCATCAAACGTCCGTGTCGACGTTTATAGGTTAAGAATAGGAGTTTTCTATGATTTTCCTTTGATATGATGGTTATGTTCATCTTACAAGTGTGTACATTGTCCTTATCCATAAAATTGTTAAATTTCTAATTTTAGAGTACTCCAAATTTAAAACAAAAACATGAGCCAATAGTACAAGGTTTTCAAGGTTTTCAGGCAATCACCCATTTATATTGTATGAAAAAAGGATGATTCCAGCATAGTGATCAACTTGATCAACACTTCTCAATCATGTAGAGATACAAAAATCATCCACAATGAGAGAATGCCAGGTGCCATTAGATCCAATGCGGTCCAACATGAACACAAACTTTTGTCACTAAGGTAGAAGCACCCATCAACACACATATTCCCATTCTTGCACTTTAGAGTCACCTAATTGTGTACTTAGACTTTGGTTAATGTATCCTACAAATGCTCAATTCCGATTGGTTGACACATTTGAAGGACACATATGTAAYTTTGATTTGCTAACTACTAATTTTTGCATATTTCGTATTGAAGTCAACCTATGGAATAGATTTAGTGGTCTAAATAGAGTGCACTTTGAAAAATCATAGAAATTTCATACAAAYATGTGAAAATCTAATTTTCTTTTGTGAAGATTTGCACTCACTAATACTAGAGAAATACTATTTCTAAGAAAAGCTGCCTCCAACTATGCTGAATTGCTTATACTAACGGTTTTTGGTGCTTCCACCTTATTGACTTCCATCCTCATTTAAAGTCAATTACACACCCCAAAAAAACCCATTGTGACCACAATTGGGCTCTCTAGACTATAAGGAATAAAGTATAAAGAGGTTTGGATTTATATTGGTTCACCACTTCACCCAATTAGAAGAGACCTTCATGATCACTTTCAAGATACTTTTTCAAAAATGAATCACAAATGAAGAAATCAAAAGTACTCTCTCCCCTTATCCAAAGTCACTCAGTGTTGGAGTCCCTCTCAAATTCAAGGAAGGCGATTTCAGAATCGTTTTTCGATACTTTTTGGCAGGTACTGTACTCGGAATCATCATGCTGTGTCCAATGCTTGAGGGGCCACTATTAATTTACATTGAGAAGTSCAGAAGAATCACGTCGTCTTGCAACTTGTAAAGAGAAGTGAGGAAATCAAGGAGAATGATTGAATTGGCTCTTTTCTCTCCATCCACTCAATGGCTAAAGAGATCAATTTAACAACCACCTCATATCCATTCCAGAGCTAATCCATGGTGCAAATTGAAGAAAATGGTTATTTTTAGAGAAGACTACTTTRGTGTCAAGAAATCCATGCCAAAAGAATTGTGTTAGGGCTAATTGTATAACAAAATGAAAGATTCTTATTGCTGAATTATCAATCCAATGGTGTATGTAATGAGTGTTTTTCACCGGATTGACAACGAACACCCATAAAAAAGTCTCGTGGGGAGTATTTAATATGGTCTAGTCTTTCTAGCAATGGAATTTTTCCATAACACTACAATTTACTATTTGTGTAGATGTTGTTTATAAAAACATACTACACAAACTTGAATTGTTACCATAGTTTATAATTTTAAATGAATTCCCAATTTCTTCCACAACTCATTTAATCAATTCTTTGAGGCAATTGAGATTACACCGCACACTTGTAAACTCATGCTAATCATAATTGCAATAAGAATGATCCATGATTAATTTCTATCTTAATTTCTATATTAGGGATTTTATCCATGTGCTTTTGGTGACTAAGTAGTTACTAAGCACCAATCCTTTGATTAGAAGTGACAACTGACAAGAAATTTCAATCAGTAGTCAAATATCCTTGGCCATGCACAAGTTCCATACAATGCAATTACTCCTAAGTGGTTGTGTTTATCATACAGCTAAAAGTTCTATGCAATGGCCTTGTAACTCTTATCTAATATTCTTAAAGAACCAAGTTGCGTTTTATGGCAACATAGTTTTTTTGGAGCACCTCACTACATAAGGAGTTTTTAATTTTTTTCTTTGAAATTTTCACAAAACGTGTGGTTGAGGAGTAACTTGAAGGCGCAACAAATTTCATAACTTTTGACAACATGGTTAAAACGCTATTGTATGATATGTTGTTTCTTTCTAAACTCGGGCAATCTAGTCTAATCAGAAAAATCACTTTTTTCATAAACAAAATTTTGAAATTGATTTTCTAGATTACTATAAACATAGGAAGTTTTGAATTAGTTCATTTTGATTAATGAGATGAAAGTTATGAGGAGTTTTAGTTTGTGGGCAATTTTGGATTCCCTACTCTGAAATAAACTTTGAAGTTGTTTATTTTACTCAATTTTCAATATTTTTTGAAAAAAATAAAACCAGAGGATGTAGATCATTCATTACAACATCAAAACCATTAGATTGGAATTTTTCAGTTCCATAACAAAATTCTTATCAATTCAGTAATTTATGTCTATTTCCTATGTTTTTTCATGTAACTATGTTGTACAATTCCAAATGATTTGAATATTCCAAGCATGTAGCCAACTTGCCTTGAAGAATGAATCCAAAGAAGCACAATCATCATGGACAATTTTTCATACAAATGTGATCTTGTGAAGTGGTGTTGCCATGTTTTTTAATTATAACTAAAGGCCCAAAAATGATTTTTGTCAATTTAAATGCTTATATCTTGCAATCCATATAGTACAAATTTCTGAATTTTTTTCCACATCTTTTCAAATCACGCTACTACAAGATCCTATGGTTATTTGTGTCTGAAAATCACTTTTAATTATAAAATGATTTTTTTTAACTTCTAATAACCCCTAATGGACGAGTATGCGTTTTTTGGCCACATGGCAATTTTGGGCAGGTACTTGTGGCTAGAGATTTCCATATTTTTAGCCCAAATTCTGATAGAAGGTTGAGGCGAGGAATATCTTTCATATGCACTAAATTTCATGACATTTAAATATACGAGTCAAAAGTCATGGCCTAATATGTCATTTTTTTTCGTAAATGGGCAATCTAGGCAAATTAGGAAAAATCACTTTTTTCAAAAAAAAAAAATTGATATTGATTATCTAAGGTTATCTATACATGTAAAGCTGTAAATCATTCCATTTTGATCAACGAGTCAAAAGCTATGAGGATTTTTTTGTTTGCGGGCAATAAAGATTTTCTACTCTAAAATAAACTTTAAAGTCCTTCATCTCACTCAATTTTCAATATTTTTGGGAAAAAAAAATCATACAATGCAAATTGTTCATTACAACATTCTAACCGTTGGGATTTGCATTTTTCAATTCTATAATTAAATTCTTAACAATTTAGTATTTTGAATCATTCTCTACTACTATCTACTTACTATTTTTTTCCTATATGTTGTTCAATTCCAAATGATCTGAAATTTTTTGAGCATGTGGACAACTTGTCAAGGAAAAAGAATCCAAAGAAGCACCACCATTTGGAACATTTTATCATAGAAAAGTGAGCTTTTGAAGTGCTGCTGCCTTGTTTTTTGCAAGGCCAAAAAAATGATCTTGGTGAATTTGAATGCTTATATTTTGCAATCCACGTGGTGGAAATTTTTGAAACTTTTACCACATGTTTTCAAGTCACCATACTACAAGATCCTATGGTTATATGTGTCAAAAAAAATTATTTAAGAAATTTGATACTTTTACTAAAAATGGCAGTTTGGAAGCAGTTTTGGTAAAAACATAGTCACTGAACTTTAGGGGATAAGTAAGGGATCTAATGACCATAAAGTTAGACATGTTCAATAAAAATTTCATGTTCATTTTGACTTATGCTTCCAAAGTTATACCGGACAACAAGAAAGTATAGCTCCAATGTGATGGAAAATAGTACCACCCTTTCTTGCAATGACCTTGTAGTATTTTTCCTCAGCTAGGTAGTTTAGGTAGATCTAGGAAACAACACGTTTTTTAGAAACAAAAACTTGAAATAGTTTTATTAGATTTGTATATAAGTAAAAAGCCTTGAATTGTTCCATTTTTGATTAAAGAGATGAAAGAGTTATGAGGAGTTTTAGTTTGCAAGCAATTATGGATTCTCTACGTAACTTTGAAATAAGCTTTTTTGTTCAAAGTCTTTATTTAACTCAATTTTCAATATTTCTTGAAAAAAAAAAATAATAGTATAGAGATTGTTCATCACAACATTGCAACTACATAAATTGGCATTTTTCAATTCCATAATTGAATTCTTCACAATCCCATTTTTTTAGGAATTTAGCATTATTGAAAAATGCTACTTTTACTAAAAACGATAGCTTCGGAGTGTTTTTGGTGAAAACATAATCAAGGAACTTTAGGGGTTAAGTAGATTCACAGTATATCAAAAAGGATGATTTCTAGCATTACCAAACTTAACTTCTTTCAGACTTTATCATGTCACTACAAGATAAAAGGGTGTTTTAAGTATAGTCCTAGAAATAAGATTTTAAGTAATGGCCTATAAGGAGTCTTTTAAGTAAAAATTTACTAAAAACACGTCTTTTAAGTAAAATTTTACTTAAAAGACATGTGTTTTTAGTAAATTTTTATTTAAAAGACTCCTTATAGGTCATTACTTAAAATCTTATCTCTAGGACTATACTTAAAACACCCCTTTCTCTTGTAGTGTGTTCAACTACAATACCTTAGTAGTTGAATACATGATGGCTACATCAAAGCTTCTCAGACATGTAGGAGGTACCAAAATGATCCAAAATGCTGCGAGAATGCTAGATGTCATTCAATCCAATGACGATTCTCCCATGGAAACAAACTTTTGTCACTATTGTATACATCAATTCACCCAAGTAGAAGAGGTCTACCCTCATGATCACTTGACACTTTTCCAAAAATGAATCAAAAATGAAGAAATAAAAAATATTCTCTCCCCTTATCCATGGTGCCAAGTAAAAGTAAAGTCAGTGTTGCAGGCATGGTATTTCCAAACTTTTGGGCAGGTACTACTGTACCTGGAATCATGCTGCTGTGTCCAATTTCGAGTAAGAGACATGCAAATTATCTCAAAATGAGTGGCCTCTAAGTTTGAGAAGTCCTGAAGAATCACGGAATCATAATACTGCGCTAGCCAATTCTTCAGTAGTAAATTTTTGTTGGGTCTTGTTGCTCTTGTTCTCTTCATTTGTCCAGCTGTGATGGCTTGGATGTCATGTACTCGGGTCAGGCAGTGACTGCCTCTTTTGGGTACATTGTCATGTACTCTGTCCCCTTTGCAATCATATTCCTCATTTGTTTTCAAAAAAAAAAAAACTCTTCAATAAACATACAAAGCAATGAGGAGTTCAGTTGAGTAAGGTAGTTTGCTCTAAAAGCGACCATTCAAGGGCTGGTCTAGTCTTTCTTTTTCTTTTTTAAGTGGTTGTCCGTGGATAGAAAGATTATTAGCCCATTTTTTAGAGAAAGTACAATAGATGCAGAGTGGAACACAATTGCTTCAATTCATATTTTTCAAAGCATTATTGGATTATTTATGAGCTTTCAAAGACGTGTGTTATAGGCGCCTATTTGTGAGCTTAGGTCTCTCCAAATTTGTCCTCTTGCAACTTGTAAAGAGATGTGAGGATTGGCTTGGCTCTTGCAATAACACTTTTTCCTTGATCCACTCAATGGCTATAGAGGTACTTTGAATCATGTTGTGTCCAATTTGAAACAAGAAACATGCACATTAATGCATATTGAGGTCCTTTACTTGAGAAATGCAAAAGGGTCACGTAATAATATTGTACCGGCCAATTTGATACTCCCTCGTCCCACAATGATTTTCCTATTGGCCAAAAAAATTTGTTCCAAAAAATGATGTTCGTTTGTGCACTTGTGACATTGCAATTTGGTCAGATTTGGCTTTCGATTGCTATTTAGGGTGATTGCAAGAAACACTTATCCTATATTTTGTCCCCTTGCCCTTGGACAAGAGTTATTTTGCTAGTGAAAGAGGCATCTTAGAAGGACATTTTAGCCTCAATCTGGAGCATTTTATCAAAGAGAAAGATCATTTTGGGACGGAGGTATTAATAAACATACAAATTGCTAAGAAATTGAGAATTGTAAAGAATCATGTTGGGCTCAATTGCATAACAAAGTGAAAGATTCTTATTGTTGAATTATCAATCCAATGGTGTATGTCTTGCCATATTTTAGGTGATATGAATACTAATGTGGAAAATTTGCTACAAATATGAGTTGGCAGCTGGATGTAAATTGTCACAACTGAAGATTTACTGAGTGAGTGAATGTTGAGGGGTGCAGTGGGAGAAAAGTACCCCCCAGTGCTTCAATATTGTCGAAGTATAGTATCAATGGGGATGCAATATAGTATTAAAAATATACTATTGCAATATTAAAGGAGTACCAAAACAATATAATTCAGTTATACTACAAGTATGAAATACAATATAATACACTACAAGTATACTATTGCAAGATTCATTGCAAGTATACTACTGCAAGTGTTTTACTGCAAGCTTCATTGAAAGTATACTATTGCAATCCTGCTTTGATAACGCAACAGTATGCTTCTAATAATCCACTGCAAGCTATAGTGCAGCAGTTCACTAATAATGGTATTTAGTGTTTGTAACACTAATTACAAAGCACAACACTAAATGTTAACAATCATGTTAGTGTTACAACACTAAATGTCAACATAGACACTATTTGTCAACTATTGGATAAAAACATTTTACAAAATTACATTTTGTGTTACATATTATTTCATCAAATTGCAAAAAAATAAATATAAACCTAAATATATGAATTAAGGGGTGGTGAACACAACACTAAATGCAAATTACTTGAAATTTAGAGTGGGTGTGGTAAAAGTTCAAGTAACACTATTAGTAACATAACACTAAATACCATTATTAGTGTAGCTAGGTGTAAGATCCTATGGTTGTATGTGCAAAATAAACAATTTCGAGGTTTTCTTACTCTTTGCTATAGAAATGGCAGTTTTGAGTGTTTTTTCACAAAAGAAAGGCCTTGATCTTTTAGGGCTTAAGATGAAGGTTACCACCAAAAGAAATTCATTATAAAATTCTTGAAGTAGAAAAACTAGAACAAAGCCAAATCTTATGAAAACAGATACTTTGATGTAATAATTAGTTTAAAATAGGWAAATAAATAAAATTAAATAAAAATTGGTCATTTGTAACAATTCTATAGAGATAGTCAACCACCAAAAAACCCACCAAGATAATATATTTTATATGTTTCAAAATGCAAAGAGAAAATGCTCACTTTGAAGACTTTTACACCACATAAAATTAATTATTTTTAGAAATCCTATGGAAAATAGCTACAAGTCTACCAAAAGACCATTTCTTCTAAATTTTAGCTCAAAATTCATTTTGGGGGGGTACTACATAGTACTAAAACCCTCCAAATTGACCACAAAATTGGCAAGTGCAATATAAAATTGGGGCTATTTTTGGAAAATAAAATATTTTTAAAAATTATCAAAAAAAAATTAGACAAGGTGATTAAAAGTCAATAGTACATCATTCATAAATCTTGAGTCATTTGGAGCCAACGCACAAAACTTATGGCCAAAACATAGATCACCATGCAAAGTGTGACGCAAATTAGGACAAGTGTTTCTTGCAATCCCCCGGTAATCCATTTCTAGTGTTAAGAACATACTCCAATCATGCATTGACTTATTTTATTCATCAACTATGTCATAAGATCAACCAAATAAATGACATTGGCAAACTTTTGATGGTAATAGGAGCTTCATTAGGTGATAATATTAGAACTTTAATCGTTATAGGGCCTTCTACTTTACATTGTTGGAGCTTTTAACCTCTAAAGGACCAAAAGCCCACTTTGGGCTTTTTGAGAAATTAGGCACCCTTTGTTGACTTTACAATTTGTAATTCTTGCATGAACTTTTTAGGATGGATACTATTCATCATAATCTATGTATAAAGCTTTGTTTCATGTCTCTGTAATAAATATTGCAAAAGTTAAATTTTTTTTCCCAATTTCACTACCAAATTAGGCATAAAAAAATATAATCTAAGAAAATATTAATTATCCTTTTAAAACTATATATATTGATACCTATTCAAAAACATTTGAAGTTTTGAACCATTGAATTCCAAATAATGGGGTAAAAATTATGAGGAGATTTATTTTGTAGACAATTAAGGTAGAAAAAACATATGAAATTGTCTATTGCTTTCAATTCATAAAAAAACTAAAATTAAAATTAAAACTAAAGATACGAATCATTTACCATAACATTTTGGTCTTTAAAATTAAGGAGTTTTAATTATTTGTAAAGTCTATTAGAAAATTAGCTTTTTACTCATTTGGTACCACCTTCTTTTTTACAATTTTTTAAAAGATGATTATGAAATTTTTTCTTTTTTTTTTTTAAAACACGTGCACAAATTCCATTGAAAGGGAAAGAGTACACAGAACTAGAGGAGCAAGTCCCCGGTGTCAATTTTTTTTTGCTTTTCAACCGCTAATAATAAAAAAACGAAATAGCAGGCAACCAGACATCTAAATCGCCAAAGAGAAGAGAGCAACCTACCTCGAGCAAGAAGAAGAAGCTCAGGAAAAGTCACCAGTCTTCGGGACAGCTAAGTGCCATCTCATGTGAAGATTAGTCCTGTCGCCAAAGAAATCAGTTTGGAGCCAAGTGTGATCAAACCTCATGAGAAAGGTGCCAATTTTGTCTGGGTGAAGCGCACACAGTTTGGTGGTTTTAAACCAAGCAACCCGAGCATGATCAATGATGGCTTCCCATAAGGTTTGTTCCAGCTTCTGAGTCGGCCAATTGTTGTTGCTAAAACAAATGGCATTCCGATCAAGCCAAGCAATTCAAATAACTGAACCCCTGATAAGGGACCACATTGTGGTTCCTTTCCTCAGACGTTGTGGCAACTTGGATCCAAGGAGACATTGCTGCCACGTGAGCGCGGGCCACTTCCCCTCCACAGCAGGAATACGCAAAGCTGGGTATAGAACAGAGAGAGCAAAATTCCATGCGTGACGAGTTTTGGGGCAGTGATGAAACCGATGCAAAATTGTTTTGTCCAAGCCATCTTGACAGCTTTGGCAAATGGTGGAGATGTTCGAGTTGGCAATTTTCCGCCAACAGTGAACTGCAACCGCACAGTGATACATGGACCATAAAAACCCTGCATCTTTTTGGGGACGGGACTTGTGCCAAACCTCAGTCCATCTTGGTATATACCCGTCAATCAAGTCGCCATGCCATTTTTTATGGATCGGTTTGGCCTGGGAAGATCTGGTGGTGAGCAGCGAGCGACCGAGCTTGGTCGTATACGAGAGAAGAGGACCCGAGTTACCCCAAGCCCACCTGCCAGGGTCAAAAATTAATTCTACCGTGATCCCCACGTATAACTGCGGCCCAGCTTTTGGTTGAATTACCCGCACTCTCTTAAGCCACCCGGAGATGGCCAAGTCGTTGTGATGAAGCAATTCCTATCTAGCTTTGAGTGCATGAGAACGTGTCCCAACAGTGAAGTTGAGATGATCAAAAGGGAGTTCGGTGAGTTGGCAACTGGGCTCCAGTCTTGGCTTGAATTGCTTGGTTGTACAGAAAACAATTGATGGAAATTGATCATCCTCATTCATAAAAACTCCTAGGAATTCCTGAGGCCGTGTGACATATCGATTTTCTGTAAGTAATCGAATCCAGGACCGAGGAATTGAGTCAATCATCTTTGAGTATGCTAGCTTCTCGTTGTCAAGCAAACCATATAGGAATCTTGCCGTATCCCAGAGGAGGAATGAGAAATCCCGTGAGTCCCAAATATCTTGGAGTTGGCCCAGACCCTTTGACATGAGTGTGGCAGCCCTACTTACGGAGAAGCCATGAGAGCCCCCGAGAAAGTGTGACGTCCACCATAACGGGGAGGTAAGAACTTTCTCACATTTCTGTGGAGGAAGAGCTATGGTATGTTTGCTTAGGCGACGCCAAGCCTTAACGATCCTGTCCCAAGCTCGAGACCCTCGACATGCACTGAATTTGTGTAGCAATACCCGTTGAGGCATCTCAGGCCAAGTTCTTGTGGTCTGGGGCTTGCACTGGAGAATTTGATAACGGAGAAGGAATTGAAGATTAGAGGATCCTGGAATCATGGCTTTAAGTATCCATTTAGCCATCAAAGCATAGAGAGCTTCCTCAGGGTCCATCAAATTTAGGCCACCCACATGACGAGAAGCACAACAATCACTCCAACTGACCCGGGCTCGACAGCGGTGGGCAGAGCCTGACCAAAGGAAATCTCGCATGGCCGCTCGAAGTTTGCGAATGATGGTAAGTGAACCACCCCAGATAGTGATGAAGTACCATAAGGTGCTGAGTAAAAATTATGAAAATTTTCAAGTTAAGCTTTTGTACATTTGTTTTCAATCCATTTACTAAATGCACAAGTTATAGGACATACATGGGTTTTGTTTTTTAAAATGTTGAAAGATTGAATTTCACCTTCAAGAAGGGCTTGAATTCCTTGAAAAGCCTACATTTTGAAGTTCGGGCACATTGAACTTGCAATCACTTGGGATATTCATTCTAAAGTCTTGAGACAATGCACATGAACAAGTTAACCAAATGATTTTATGGTTGGATTTATTAAAATATTAATATTAATGAAAATTTCAACTTTGCTTTTGAGACAAGTATTTTGAAGCAGTTTTGGACCTTTAGGGGGGTAAACGAAAAAAACTATACACAACAAACACAAGTAGGGAGTATTAGCATATGGGCATAGAATCTATGAACTCATGATGCTAGGAATATATTATAAAGATCTTCTATAGTTATAGGTGTTTATATAATAGGTACTTGTATTATAAACTCTTTCCTTGTTATAGTGTGCCTATATTATACACTACAAGAGAAAGTGGTGTTTTAAGTATAGTCCTAGAAGTAAGATTTTAAATAATGACCTATAAGGAGTCTTTTAAGTAAGAATTTACTAAAAACACATGTCTTTTAAGTAAAATTTTACTTAACCCCTAAGCGCTCAACGACCATTTTTTGGTCGCCGCCCGACTTCGGGCATAATTTTTGGGCAGAAAAAAACTTTTTTTTGAATTTTTTTTCTTGAAAACATTGGGTTGTCTTTCAGTATTTATATTCCAAACTAAGATCACTACGGTCAGAAAAAAATCATAAGAGAAATAGCACAATGTGTTTAGAATTTTTTTAGTGTTGAAAAACTTACTATTTGAGGAAAGAATTGATATTTTTATGACCAAATTTTATGGATTTTTTTACAATTCAATAGAAACCACAATTTTGACCAATAAAAAAAAATTCAAGTATTAATGATAGAAATTGTATTTTTGGTAAATTTTTGAAGTTATATCTTCAAAATTAATTTGAAGAGAATCTGAAAATAGTTCTATATTTTTGACCGTACGGATATCTTCTACTTTTTGTGCTTCACATAAACTTCTTTGATGCAAACTTCAAAAAAGTTATAGAATCTATATTTTATAACACATTTGTGTTTTGTCCAAACCCCTTGGGTTTTTAGGGGTTAAAAGACATGTGTTTTCAATAAATTCTTACTTAAAAGACTCCTCATAGGTCATTACTTAAAATCTTATCTCTAGGACTATACTTAAAACACCCCTTTCTCTTGTAGTGATAGATATGTATATTATGAACACCATTAAATGGTTGTAGGTACATACCTATAACTAGGTTCAAGGTTCGTAGGCTCATGTCCTTGTACCCACGTGCTAATACCGTTGGACACAAGCTTGTTGCAAGCTTTACCAATTCCAAATCAAGAACCCTAGATGATCTCAATTGCAATCTACACCGACTTGACTAACCTTGATGTAGTTGCTTTGTGTGATCATAGCAAAAACGGTACATATTTTCCTCAATATTTCTTGAGATTATGATAAGCATGGTTCATTTTGGAGAGTCAATTAGCATATGTAACTTGAAATTTCCAAAAGGTGGATTTCACCTAAAGAAAAGCTTTGAAAATATGGAGAACCTCAAGGTATGTTCACACTTGGTGTTATATATGATGTTTGCAATGTAAATCCATCCCACAAGTAGATTTGTATTATTTTGTTCCTAAGACACTTAATAACAACACTCTTTAATACCAAGTGTGAACATACGAGTAGTGTATTTGAATTCAATCTTGAACAAGAATGATTGAATTGGGAATGAAAGCCAAATTCCAACAACCAAGCAATGGCCAATTGGAATCTTTTATACAAATTACTTGCCAAATTGGATAGCCACMTCATAAAAAAAAGGTGTATTTATTCCATATAATTTGTATAAAAGCCTTTATTGAGATACTATCAATAGTCAACTTTGCACATTATAATTAYAGTGACTTTCTAGTTTTTGTCTTCAATGCCTACATAGATGATGTCGGGGATGATGTACTTGTCACAATTGTAGTAATGGGT
Organism: Pleurozium schreberi; assembly: GCA_006891605.1. Lineage (NCBI taxonomy): Eukaryota > Viridiplantae > Streptophyta > Bryopsida > Hypnales > Hylocomiaceae > Pleurozium > Pleurozium schreberi. The sequence goes on from VACF01001953.1 coordinate 67,069, forward strand.
CGTTGCAAGAAAGGGCGTGCGATTTGCATAGCTTTTTTTACATTACCAGTTTTTCTTCGGGAGTACTTTAAAATTAGTGTTTTTTTTAAATAATGAAAAATATGTTTCATGTATGAAATTTTACGAAGAAGGTACCCTAGGAAGGAAAACCATAGAAAAGTTTTCTAAGTAGGAGAATTAAAAATGTGCAAAATTTCATGAAACTAATTGTTGTCATTGTAATTTCACATTTTATTTTACAAAAAATAGGAAAATACATTTTTTTTAAAATTAAAAATATTCCACTTGGGAAGAGTTGATGGTAACAAGATTTCACAAAAAAATGATCTAAGAACCATCTTCAATGTTCAAAAATGGTGCGCAATCAAAGTGTTGTTTGTACTCATGTGGAGGACATAAAATAGCATATTTTCAAATTTCCTTTGATAAGTACATGATTTCCTACTATTCAAATAGACCATGAAAGTTTCAACTCCAAATCATTAAATTTGGGGACTCGTAACGTAGTGAAAACCTCAAAGTGTGACAAATTAACAAAAATAGTTTTTAAATATAAATTGATTTGTTTTAATTTCAAAGAAATAAGGGATCTGATTACCATAAAGTTAGACATGTTCAATAAAAATTTCATATTCATTGGACTTGTGCTTCAAAAGTTATACCCCAAATTAACAAGATCACTTCAATTGTGACAAGAAATAGTACCACCCTTTCTTGCAATCACCCTAATTTACATTATTTACATTTAAACCTCTTTATTGTAACTTTTTCTACAACGACATTCTAGAATAACTTATACATTTGTCACACTACCATCAATTATTGTAGCACTTGTAGGATTCCTTGGGAAAGTAAACCCAAAGAATATCCTAGTGGTGGTTCTTTTGATTGGGAAAGGTCARATTGTCTATTGTTTTGTATCTAAGGTCACTTTTAACATAGGAAAATATCTTATTTTAATTATGTGTATATTTACATACATCACAAGTATTTCAAATTTTAGCTTTGCTTATATTAATTGAATTGGCCATCATTCATATCATTGTCAAACAATTTACAAAGTATTCATTGTTCTACGCTTTCTCATAATGTCTTGTCCATAAGAGAATTTTAAAATCCTTTCTTTCTCCCACACGTCACCTTCAATTAGAACATATAGATCTTCTCACTTAAAACTCTCTCAATCACATTCCAATTTCTACAAACACTCTTCACGCACTCATACACTTGCATACTCAATTTTTTTACTTAAATTGACACAAAAACACATACAAAATGAAAACAATTCCCTGCTCAACTTGGTTGGGATTTGCACTGACTCTATCCAAGTAGATGCTGAAAAATGGAAGAAAACTCATCCTAATAGGAGTCCAAAATTGACTATTACAATTTGGAAGAGATGACCAACTCAACCCAACTTGGAACTAATTAACTACCAATTGCATCCAACTTGGCAAACCAACTTCCAACTTGGACTTCACATCCATACATCTTAACTTGACATCCCAACTTCAACTTAACTGGCAAACAATTAATCTCGCCTGAATTAAAATTCACCCTATAAAAACCCAATTGGATTGGTTGACCAGTGACAAGCACTTCCAACTAGGAATACAACACTACAAGAAAAAGGGGTGTTTTAAGTATAGTCCTAGAGATAAGATTTCAAGTAATGACCTATAAGGAGTCTTTTAAGCAAGAATTCTCTAAAAACACATGTCTTTTAAGTAAAATTTTAAGCAAACACCCTTTAAATCACCCAACTAGATTCAACTGCAGCTCAAAATTACCGTTTTGGACACGAAAACATCAAATTATTGTACCAAAATGAAGCAAAAACAACCCAGAAACCTCACAAGGTTTCAAAACTTCATTCCAACTAGTTTATCTACAAGTACTTGGCTCATGTATAATTTAATTGTCGATTGGTCCATTCTGTTCTAGTTCCAAATTTATTGATCACAACTTAACATTATTCTATCAGTTGCCCACTTTCAGTTTGGTTAATTGACATCTCAACTACCAACAACAACCAAAGTCATCACCCAGTACAATTGAATCTATTGGCCATACACAACCAAAGTATTGAGCCCTATCTTCTATATGTCAATTTGTCCATTGAACTCAACTACTCCCTCTCGACCTACACATAATTATAAGTTATTCAAAAATCTACACAATATCTCTTGATAAGTGCATTTGATTTAATAGATTGACAACCACACAACTTCACCAATCACTGGCTTCCACAATTAAACACAATGTAAATCCAAATCAAACTCTAATTAATAGACACATATAAGGTCGAAGAGTACTACTCGTTCTTGCCTCAACACTATGCCCAATTTTACTCATAAATTATTTAACTTCATAGACACTCTTACAAAATCCATTTGTCAATTACAACACATCCAATCACTGGTTATTATGATTTAACACTCACGCATAACTTGACTAAAAGACCAAAACCATAAAAACATAAAATTGTCAATCCTTGACAAACATTTTAACTTAAAAAAACCCAATCAGCGGATCAATTTTTAGATGTCAGACCAATTGACAACAACAACCTTCACATTCTAAGGTTGATTATGAAACTTGCACTTCTCAATTATTAACCACTTGCCTGCTTGACTACGTTCTCACCAAAAATGCTTCAAAACTGCCATTTCTAGTACAAGTACTACATTTTTGAAAAATATCATTTTTTGACACATGTAACCGTAGGATCTTGTAGTACTCTAGTTTTCAAATAGGTGAAAAACATTTCAGAAATTTCCACCATGTAGATTGCAAGATATTAGCATTTGAAGTGGCAAAAATCCTTTTTTTGGCCCTGCAAAAAAACGGGCAGCTGCACTTCACAAGGTCAGATCAATATGAAAAAATGCCCAAAATGGTTGTGCTTATTTGGATTCATTCTTCAGGGCAAGTTGGCTACATACACAAAAAATTTCAGACCATTTGGAGTTGTACAACATATAGGAAACAAATAGTAAGTAGAAAGAAGTAGAGAATGATTCAAAATACTAAATTGTTAATAAATTAGTTATTAAATTAAGAAACTCCAATCCAAATGGTTGAATTGTTTTAATAAACAATGTACATCCAATAGCATTATTTGTTTTCAAAAATATTGAAATTTCAGTAAAATAAAGGACTTCAAAGTTTTTTTTTGGTGTAGGGATACCATAACTGCCTGCCAACTAAAAAGCCTCATAAGTTTCATCTCAACTATTGAAATGCAATGATTCAAAGATTTTTGAGTACATATATATCTAAAGAACAAATTTCAAATTTTTATTTCTTAAAAAAGTGATTTTTTTAGATATGCCCGGGCTGCCCGAGTTGAGAAACAAACAACATATTATGCAATAACTTTTGACTCATATTTCCGAATGTCATGAAATTTGTGCACATGAAAGATATTCCTTGTCCCCACATTTTGTTAAAATTTCAGCCCAAAATATGCAAATCTTCAATCACACACACCTGCCTAAAATATCTATGTTGCCAAAAAATGCATGTTGGTCCTTTAGGGGTTAACATTCAATTTACTAGTTGTTCAAAACTAAATACCTTCAAGAACCCAACTCTCGACTAACAAACAACCACAATGGAATAAATAATAGTGCCAATCACTGGCTACTCTATTTCGCTCCAAGTTAGCTCTCATCTAGTTATAGACTACTCAAACTAAACCGCTCTCTCCACAGACAATTTAGATTCAAACAATTTAAGTACGTGGTTGATTGACTTTAAACAGTGACAACAAACTATAATTGTAAAAGACACACACRCAAGCTTACTTTGCCTAATATATTGAAATTGAAGAGAACAACAACAATCATTGGTTAATTGCCCTATACACCAAAATCCGCCAATCACTGGCAAAATCAAGCAATTGGCTGCACCAAATAAAACAAGACGACTTGACTTGTTCACAGCTCATGACAATTGGTCTAATGACAAAAAAAGGAAAAGAACAGTGTCAATCATTGGCTACTGAAAAGAATGACAAAGGCAATTACTTGCTCAAACAAACTACCCAGACACAAAATTTAGACAAATAAACAATATGCATTGAACTTGAAGAAATGCACAAGTATAATAGAAAAGGCGAGCAATCTCTGGAAATGCCCAATGAGAGGGACAAAGATTTAAGTCAATTAGTCTTATACTTCTGGTCGTTACTAACTCACAATTAATTGGCTTGTCTATTGTCTTATGGTATGTTCACACATGGTGTTAGAGGGCGGCGTAATAAGTTGCGACCGAGTGAAGGAGCAACAAGTCTTCACACCTGCGGGCTTTTGTAGAATCCGATCCTACGTGGTAGGCTCGTTGGTTGGGTGGAAGACCGGTGTTTTCTGGAGCAGTAGGGGATTGTTGGGTCCCACGAAAGTAGAAAGCGGCAGTTATTATTCAAGAACGTAATCATCCTGTTGTGTACATTTCAGAGTGAAAGAGCAAGCTTAATTTAAAGGGCCAAGAAGAGTGCGATTAAGTTGAAACGACGTTTTAACGTTAATTTAATCGTCGCAATGAAGGCTTGTCGTAGGCACTAGTTCCATGCAGATGATGGAGGGTCTACAGACGTCATGAAGAAATGAATGGCGGCGGCTGCACGTACTCTACCAATCTACCAAGACAAATAAATTGCAGTAGTGGAGGCGCGTTCAACTCAGAATCATCGATCGCTTGGAAGTCCTTGTGAATTCATTGAGGAGGTAGAGGAAGTGTGTAATCAGGCATAGTGAGTGCATTGCATCGATTGTGAGGTATTGTCGTCTTGTACTTGAGCGGTTGTTGTTGAAGTATTCTCAGTTTACGGAAGTCCACGTACTGTAACTAGCGAACAGGTTGTTTCATACATCATGGAGAATCGACAAACTTGCAGTGACTATGGAGTTTGCAGAGGCAGCGGACATGGACGTGGTGCAGGTAAGTAAATTGTACTATTCGACTTGCAATTACCTTCATTTTTGCTACATGAGACGATTTGTTGGGGCGGTTCATGTTGGTATTCATGACATTCTTGAATTATTGCCTCCTTGTCATCGGCTGAGAGTGTCGGTTTCTGACAGTTCCTCGCACTGCAACGGTGGTGGCTGGCCCGTCTTGTACCGGTGGTGCGACTAGTGGTGGTGCATACATACAAAGTCTTTTATTTTTTGTACATGACGTGCTTGCCTTGCTGTTAAATTATGAGAAGTCGGTGACTTTGGTGGTTCTCGTAGAAGCGCTGAATTATGTAGCATATTTGCACGCCTGCTCTTTGCAATGATTTATGTGTATATGTAATTAGACAGCACTACTCCCATGCAGGTCCTTCTACGGATCAACCAGTACCTGCATCATGTGGGACGCAGTTGCCATCAAGTATGAGACGCGCTGCTGCGAATGTGGAGAGTGTTGAGACCGGTGCTGCGCAAAAGCGTGCTCGGAAGGAATGACAGCCAAACTGGCTACCCGTGGAAGTGACAGCTCTAATCGAAGCAAAGAAGACTCAATTCCTTCAAGAAATTGAGACTGTGGACGGGCGCAGTTTGATGCAACCAGATGCGGGGAAATGGATGCGTATCAGTGACTTGGTAATGCACAGAGGATGCTCTCCATGTCTTAGAGACGGCCCGGCTTGCAAGAGTAAGTGGAATCAACTCACTCCTGATTACAAGAGGATTTCAGACTACTTCTCTCGTAGTGGCACTAACGCCGCAACATATTGGTCCATGACTGCATCTGAGAATAAGAAAGAATTGTTGCCAAGGTCATTCCCGCAGGAGCTGTACTTCATGATCGACGATTGGTACGGGACTCGACCGGCCATGCAGCCACTGCATAGTAGGGATCTCATGAGCATTGACGACACCAACTACAATACCGCTTTCACTGGCAGTGCTAACAACGTCGATGTTGCGGAGAGTGAATTCGACCCCGATGACCCATGCGCTGTAGCAGAAGCAATGGAAGACAACATCGACGTTTCCCATTCATCCCCATCACCGTCATTGGGCGTTCGGGGTCACGTTGTCCCCTCTCTGCTATGATACGGGCGACCCAGTCCAAGCTGCCTGCCAAGCGGAGCGAAAGGCAAGCTTCCCGCTGGAATGATGCCGGTGATTGTGAGCTCCTCTGACACGACTGAAGGTAATTCTTGACAGCGAACTGGAAGTACAGCGGTGAGGCGGAAAAGTCTGTCAGGCCACACACTAATTGCACAGGCGACACGTGCTACTAGGGAGGCCATGACCGGGCAAATGAAGCACATGGTAGAAGCAAGTGAAGCACTGGAGAAATCCAAAATTGAAGTGCAGATAAAATTATTCTCAGAGCAAATGGAGTACTAGCGGGAGCGCGACCGCTGTCTCTATGAAAATGCACGAGTAGCTAATGAGACTGCGAGACTGGCTATAGCCAAGTAAGGCCAAGTCGTCCTATGTCTGTCCGAGTTATCTACAACTCTCACAGCTGGACTGAAGCAGCGAGGATACAAAGAAAGCCTATTCACAAAAGGTATTGGGGAACTTGCTTCCATGCCTGGTACGGAACTTGGCCAGAAAGCCTCCGCGGAAGATGACGCTCCACCTGCTGCTACGGACATCGGCGTAGCACCTATTCCGTGATCGCTCCGTTCACCATCCTTTCATGTCGACTGTACAGCGGCACACATCGCTACCAGAGCGATTTTTTTTTTGTTTCTCCAGGTTCATTGAAATCTGTTGGTCGAAAGGATGCGGCCGCACTATGTCCAAAGCCGCAATATGCAAAACCTATAGAAGAGGCACAGTTATTTAGAAACTGCCGTTGCATTGTGTGATTTCATATTTTCGTAAACTCAGTATATGATGGCATATATAATAGCCTGTAGTACCGTTTTCAAGGAATATATAACGAATATAGTTAACAATACAAAGTAATCCACGCCTTAAGTAGTTTTCTTTCACCAAAGCATCCATGTACATAGACTTCAAATATGTTAATAAACATATGTTATATGTAGATATGAAAGTGTGTGGAAACTCATACCTCTTCACTTGTTTCAAAGAGGAGCAATTCGTTGGAGAGTTAGAAAAACAGCCAACTCTTGCCGCTTCACCTCACCTTCTCGCCTCAGGAATTGGTTCGTGGCCGTCTCCAGCGGCTACATGCTGCACCTCATTGCAATCTTCATATCCCTCATTTCGTAACACATCTAATAACCTTTCAACGTCTTCATGAGATTGTTTGAGTAAAACATTGTGTAAAATGGCACAACAGGTGACCACGTCCAGCATGAAAGTCACATGAAGGTCGGACTTGCCCTGCAATTCCTTAAAGGATTGTTTAAGTAAGGCGAATGCATTCTCTACAACAGCACGACCACGACTGAGTCTACGGTTGAACAGCGAGTCCACAGCAGAGCGCGGAGCATTATGACGATGTGGGGTCATCAACCATGGGAGGAGAGGATATCCTGCATCTCCTATCAGGAATGGTGTGAAACCGTAGAAAGTTTCTTGACTTGCCCAAAGCTGCTGTCGTTGACCTTTGTGATACAAAGTTGAACGCCGGAGCATCCGAGAGTCATTGGTGGAATCCGGCATGCCAACATACAAATCTAAGAAACGTTTTGAGCTGTCTACGACTGCTTGGCAATTCATACTGAATGCCCCACTCTTGAAATAATAGTAGTCACTCGATCCAAATTTCGGTTTTGCAATGGCAAAGTGTGTGCCGTCAATGGTGCCCAAAACTCCAGACAACCCACAGTACTGATGGAAAGCACTGGCGATGGTGGCAACCGCATCTCCCGTGGGCCACAATATTTCTCCTCTTAGCACCACATTCACTGTGTGCACAACTTCACGTAGCATCAAGAAAACTGTGCTCCGGCCAACAGCAAACATTTCGCTGCAAATTAGTAAGCTGGCTCCATGACAAAGTTTGAAGAGGGTACATGCTACGTGGACTACAACTGGAATTGCACACCGATACTTCGTGTTTTTCTTCTGAATGCTAGGTGCAAGCAACTCTGCTAAAGAGAAGACAAAGTGTTTCGTCATGCAGAATATCTGAATCCACCTTGCATCGTCATACTCATGCAAGAGGAAATGAGAAAACCACGTCGTCGACTGTGATTTAACCCAGAACCCGAGGTCTTCATCTAAGAGCCCCACAATGTGCCACATCTAAAAATGCCTTGAGGCAGCCAACAAAACAGTGAGCATGTTAGGATACAGGGAGTCCATGTTTTGGTACAATTCAGTTGATGTGGTCTCCACTTCGTCGTCAGCGTCGTCATCTGTTGCTGCGCTCAGCGCCCAATTTGTAACCAGCAACAACAACAGGATGAAGGACACCATGGACATGAGCTCGACAGGATTGTCTGCAAAATCCATGCCAATTTCAATGCTTGTGACTACCACCAAAAAGCCTGCACATACGACGCAATTTGTCAATGTCGAGCAAAAGGGTGGGATCCATCAACTATGGTAGATGACTAAGTACAATGACCGAAGTGGGTGTAAGCATTGTCACATTTTTTTAACTAAAAACCCGATGTCCTGAAGTGCAAGAGCGGCAGTGGCAACGACATGACCCTGGTTTCCCTATTTCTGTAATTGACTCAGGAATTCTTACCATGCTGCAGTGGCATAAGACAATCTAGCACTGAACGTAAAAAGTGTGAAGTATAACGGACCGTCTGCAGTTTTGGTAAACAATTCTAACAAATCCATGATAAAAAAGAGCCAAGCCCAGCTTGTCAACCTTATGAGCACGACCAACCCAAAATCCTAAGATGCCAATAATAAAGAGCAAGCATTCATGTATTCGCAAACGGCCTCTTGCACAAAATCCGTTTTGCATATCCATCCAAGGCCGTCCGAATTTACCTTAGCCAAAGTAGAAGTCTTTGCAGATTCAGAGTGAAAAATACGAACGGCAAAAAGTGCCTTCAACGCACTCGTGCAGCGGACACCGTGCTTCTTTGCAACTCCTCAAGTCACAGTGTTGTCAACACTGCTCTAAATTTGCAAGCCCGCACCGACCACTCCGTAGCAACACTTCCTCTGTTGTATGCACGCAAATCAATGTCACTTTGCCTTCCAAAATCACGTGCTTGCCCACCCTGAGACTTGAACTCCGTTGCGTTGCAAACACTCGACCGCAAGGGTTGTCTTGCTCAAAGGACTGTCTTGACTCTTGACGCCCCCTTCTATCTTGGATTATTACTGTCTCTAGGTCGGCCTATAACTAATTCAACTCCCTTCCTTGGTGTGGACAGACAATATTCCGACATGTACTTCGACCTCAAACGTGCCTTCTCTCTTCCTTTAATGACGCCATGTCTGAATGCCTCCATCTTTACTATCCCTTGCAGTCACTTCCTCACAACCGTACGTATAAGCACCTATGCCATAGGCTTTTTAGAGCACTAGTCAACGTTGTTTGACTGTGTTTGCTCTGCAAAACCAGTCTTAGCTAAAGCCAAGTGTGAATGTACCATTATTGTATTGGTTCCAAGGTTAACCTCAACTCTTTCTAACTGACTAATAGCCCATTTTCCATTTACAAGACTATTTGACTTGATTTCTTAAACTATTCTCATTTGGGAACACATTAAACTAGTCTATTTGTCTTTTAACATCAAAACAAACAAATTGAATTGGAAAAAATGGTGTGCAATTATACTACACTTGTCATGGTCGCATTCAAACCACATTTGTGTACCTTGTCTTTTGGGTGGATAGTGAGGTACAGGTACCTCACTGTCCACCCCCAAACCCACACATCCGACCCCCAAAATTTTAATTAATTTTTTTTAAATTAAATTTGAATCTCCCCCCAAACCTCCCCTCAAACCCTCCTCCGAACCTCCCTCCGAACCTCCTTCCGAACCTCCCTCCGAACCTCCCCCCAAACCTCCCTCCAAAACCTCCCCCCGAACCTCCCCCTCTTTGTAATTTCAGGAACCAAGAACCCTTACAAACAATATGGGATAATTATCAAGTTACCAAGTACGTATTCTAATATGTACCCGTATCAGTATCCGTATCCATATCCGTACTTGTACATGCACCCGTATTTGTATTTGTATTCAATTTTTTTTGAGATCAACGGTTGTGAGGGGGGGTTGTAATTTTTTTTACAAAAAATCAATGGTTCTCGTTTTTTTAGCACAGAGGGGGGGAGGGGGTTGATGATTAATGCAAACCTGTAAACACAGTAGATAGTGTTCCTCTCTTTTGGGTGGATAGTGAAATGGTTGGGACCCTAAGTGGTCAAATTAATTTTTGAAGTTAAGTGTGTGAGAACCATACAAGAAGGTGGGAGCATCCATTACCCCACCTATTCCTAATAATGGGCCCAAGACTAATCCAATTGTGAATGTGTCCTCCAAATGTATAATTCTAATTGCCTAACACATGTGAAGGACACATACTTAACTTTGATTTGCTGACAGCTAATTTTTGCAGAGTTCAGATTTGAATGCATCAATGGGAGAGTTTCAAAGTCTAGGAAGCAGGTTCTTTGAAAAATCATAGAAATCATATACAATATCCAAAAATCTAATTTTGTTTTTAAATATTCAAGTTTTCACTTGCTAATACTACAAAAATATAATTTTTAGGAGAAAATGCCTCCAACTATGTTGAATTGCTTATATTGACAATTTTGAGTGCTTCTGCCTTATACAATAATGTAATTAGTTTTTAGAATACAAATTATATACTAAAATATGATAAGACATAAATCATTGGTGATTGACAATTCAATTTTGGAATTTTCATTTTGTTGCAAAATTGAGCCCAACAAGATTTTTTTGGCATGACAAACATTCAGTAGCCTTCCAAAAAGTATTTTTCCTCTTTTGAGTCTCTATCCTCAAATTTCATCCACACATTCTAGAGAATTCAAGTAACCTTCAATGCTGAGATAGGCAAACAAATCTACAAATAAATGTAGAAATGGTTTGCCAAAAATCCACAGACTACATTCAGATACCAATGTCATTTGACTATAGTAAACTAGCCAATTACCGCACACACAAAATACAAATCCTTCTCCACATAAATATAGGGACTTGCATGTTTTGAAACTTGGCATGATTATTAAATGTCATGTTAAGATTCACCTACAGAAAATGGAATGCAAAAAGATTGCTTCCTACAAATTTTATTGCAATTTAAAGGCAATGAAGTTGAAATCTAAGGTAAGACAGCCCATTGTGGTCAGAATTTGGAGTTTGGCCTCACACTACTGTTGAAATTTTTCAATTTTTTCCCACTTAAAGACAAGTGTGAGAAACAGCAAGGGCAATTGAAATTATATTTTTTTCCATAAAGTATGAATTTGCTAGAAATTTTTGAAGTGTTTAGTTTTCCATGGCCAACAGGGTTTGTAGACTCCCCCTTAGCCAACAAAATCTGAATCCATGATGGTCATCTCACTACCTAATGCAATCAAAATATTTTCTAACATGGAATGCCTAAAAAGTCAATCCTTGTAATGAATTTCACACTGAAAAGTTGGAAGTGCCTTATGAGGTCACTAATCACTCCATCACTACCATGTAAGACATTGATTGTGGCCCTGATCTCACAAAACCAAAAAACCCACAATGGGGCCACTTCATAGGTGACCCCTATGGAAGAAATAATGGCAATGGGCTCTCTTACCTTAGTTTAAAATTGCTTGCATCCCTTCACCACACAGTGTGCGGTCATTGGGCGGTGATACAAGAGTTGGTTCCAATCACAATTGAATTGGTAGTTGAATTGTGCGGTTAGTGTTTGGTAATTGAAAGGTTTTGTTGTTTGGTTTTTGGAATTGTGTGATAATTGGCCGGTTTACTCTATCTACCATCATGAATATTTTTTATGGTGAAGTGAGGGAATTGTTTCATTGATAGTTGTTGGAAAGATGGGTGGAGAAGTCTTTTTAATACTGCAGTTTATTGCCCATCATGATTCAGCAAAAAATATGGAGTACTTTGAAGATGTGAACTTGACTGCGAATTATCAAAGCGTAGGAATTGTCTTCAAAAGTAGAATTTAGATACATAGCAAAACAACTTTTTTCAAAAAGCTTTAAACTAAAAAAATTGAGAATTTATGCTAACTTTCATTTTTTAAATTTTTTTAAAGATTTGGACCCTATAAACAAAAGTGATGGGTAAATTTAATAGACAATGTTTGAAAATGTTGAAGACAATGTTGCTTCCAACCCCTCTCTAAAATTTGTTCATAATTTGGTCAGTAACTTTTGATTAGAAGATTGAATTTTCAAAATGGATTTTAGAATACAAAGTTTATTTTGATTTCTCAATTTTTCTTAGTTCAAAGTTTTTTGACAAGAATTATTATACAATACAATAGAGTACAATTGAACATGACGATTTTGCATTCCTAGAAAAAGAAATTTCATTGCTACCAACTTTGACACCCTCCTAAGGGTTGGATTTTTTTTTTTATCATGAAATTTTTGGCATGAGATCATTTCTATATTAATAACTATCTTTTGTGATGATGCAAACACTCATCTCTTTTTGCAATTAACCCTCCTCTTGTAAATGAAAAAAAGTAGAGCAGTTGATTTGGTTTTAAAATAAATGCCACCCCCCCTCCAATGATGTCAGTTTGTGGAAAAATTAGTGGGTGTTGATGCCATCAATATGGAGCATGATACAGAATACAAATATCAAATACAATACTAAATATAGTACAAAATATGAATACTAAAATGTTGTATGGAATTTGATACTGAATACAATATGGAATATTGTATGGAATATTACAAGGAAATAAAATATAGAATACTATAAAGGTATTGAATATGGCCATAAATGCCTATGGTGGCAATATTCCATATTGATTGCCAGCTGACAAGACCTTTTCAGAAATTTGAATAGTGGGAGGGGGGTCCCCAAATTCTAATTTACAAAAACAATTCATTCATTCATGAATTGATTGACTGACAATCCACTCATAGGACAGGCTACATACAAGATTTTATATGTGTGCTAAATTTCAAGGCCAAAAGATTCATCCAAAAAGAGATATTCCAAATCTACCAACATGTGTAGTTGTGAGAAAATTTTCATTGCTACCAACTTCAACAATTCAAGGGCTTCAAATTTCTCTTTTTTACCATGAAATTCTTGGCATGAGATAATCTCTATGCTAATAATATGTATGCCACAATTCAAGTTCAAAAGTTTATCAAAGAAAATATATTTGAAATCTACCGACTTGTATAGTTGTGAGAATGATTTCTTACATTGATGTAAAACTTTGACCCGCAAAATGACACTATACTAAGGGTTAAAAAAATCACTCTCACAACTACACATGTTGGTAGATTTCAAATATTTTTTCTCCTTCTATCTTTGATTTTGAAATTTGGCACACTTATTATTAACATGAAGGTGATCTCATGCCAAAAGTTTCACGGTAAACAAACCATTTATCAGGTCTTGGGAGGGAGTAGAAGTTGGTAGTAGTGAAATTGTTTCTCACAACTACATTGGTTGGTACATTTCATATATCTTTTTTCTCTGCGATTCTTTTGCACTTCTCAAAGTAGTGGCCCACCTTTGATTGGACACAGGTCAGCATGATTCAAAGTACAATACTACTTGTTGAAAAGTTTTGAAACCAAATTGAACACGTTGGCAGGCCATGGGGAACTGACCCCCTCATTGCCCTTGTCAAAAGGTAAACGTAAAAATTGCCCCCAATTTTGTGCCGCGTCAATTTTGTATTTCTTCACCTCCCCAAGCTAATCTGGGGGATTTGATTGCATACATTGATTCAGAATTTGCAAATTTTATCATATGTGGCAGATAAAAAAATCTAGTTTTTTCCGCAGGGGTAAAAAAGGGGCAATAAGAGAGTCAGGGCCTCCCTACATGTGGAGTCGGGCCGGTGGACTCCCACCAATTCATCGGTAAGATGGGAGTCCGGCTAATCTGGAGTACCGATCTTACCGATGAATCGGAGGGAGTCCACCGGCCCGACTCCACATGTAAGGAGGCCCTCAGTTCGCCCTGACTACTAAAAGTAAATAGTCCCTGTTGGAATTTTTTTGGAAACAAGATTCTCTCCTCTTGGGGAGGGGGGGGGGGGGGCGGACTCAGAGACAGAATTGGTACTATCAAGAAGGTGAGAGAATAATTTTTCTAAAATTTCTTCATTTAAAGAAAATAATTAGTTTTTAAATGTTTTTTTGCACATTTTATTGTAATTCCAATGGTCCTCAACAGGCCCCAAATTTTCTCTAACAAAGACCTGTCCAGGGTCCATTTCCGTCAACTCCTTCATTCTGTCATCCTACCTGAGGCGCCAAATCCACGCAAAAACTCATCCAAATCCATTCAGTATCTCACGAAATCATTGTATAAATGCAAGGGGGTATTGTTTATAATGCCGGTTGTTTAAAGGACGTTTAATATGACTCCACTCTATGAACAATTTTCTAATTTTAGAGTGGATCACTTCAGAAATTCATAAAAGTTACAATTTTTAATTGAAAAGATTATAATTCTAAATTGATTTGATTTGTAAAACAAACTCATGCCTCTGAAAATATGTGCCCCTCTTGGAGTTGGCCCCAAAAGATTCAAACTCCAAATGAGGGTGGTAATAGACTTGTCTACTATAATGGGGCTACCCTAATCAATAGAAAAAATTTGAGTATTTTAGAAGGCTATTTGACTCAACCAATAATGCAAATATACCAACAATAAAATTAAAAACAAACATTTTTTCAAATAAAAAAATTAATTTTAAAACATCATGTACCATGTGAATGCCTTGGGTACCACATTAGATTGCGATTATTATTATTATTTTTATTGTTTTCAAATTTTTTTGTGAAAAAAAAAAAAAAAATTGTTTTTTAGAAGTACCTATTTCAAATAGCCCTCCCATCATGGCTTTAGGGGCTATCCTATTGTGGCAATAGATGGATGCACTATTCATTGAAAAAGATTTTTTGTTTGTACCTTCTCATCCACTCATCTCTCTTCCTTAGGAAAAAGTGCCAAAAGCTAACCATAATAATTTAGGTGAATATAGAAAACTTTATTGGGTCCGCATATTAACCCCTAAAGGACCAACATGTGTTTTTTGGCAACATAGAAATTTTGGGCAGGTACGTGTGACTGGAGATTTGCATATTTTGGGCTGAAATTTTAATAGAATGTGGGAATGAGGAATATCTTTCATATGCGCAAATTTCATGACATTCGGAAATATGAGTCAAAAGTTATTGCATAATATGTTGTTTGTTTCTCAACTTGGGCAGTCCGGGCAGATCTGAAAAAATCACTTTTTTAAGAAATAAAAATTTGAAATTCCTTCTTCAGTTTGTATGTACTCAAAAAGCTTTGAATAATTGCATTTCAATAGTTGAGATGAAAGTTATGAGGCATTTTAGTTGGCGGGCAGTTATGGAATCCCTACACCAAAAAAAAACTTTGAAGTCCTTCATTTTACTGAAATTTCAATATTTTTGAAAAAAAATAATGCAAATGGATGTAGGTTGTTTATTACAACAATTCAACCATTTGGATTGGAGTTTTTTGATTTCACAACTAATTTATTAACAATTTCGTATTTTGAACCATTCTCTACTTCTATCTACTTACTATTTTTTTCCTATTTGTTGTTCAACTCCAAATGATCTGAAAATTTYCATGTATGTAGCCAACTTGCCCTGAAGAATGAATCCAAAGAAGCACAACCATTTTGGACAATTTTTCATAATGATCAGACCTTGTGAAGTGCAGCTGCCCGTTTTTTTGCAGGGCCAAAAAAAGGATTTTTGCCACTTCAAGTGCTAATATCTTGCAATCTACATGGTGGAAATTTCTGAAATGTTTTCCACATATTTTCAAACTAGAGTAATACAAGACCTAACGGTTATATGTGTCAAAAAATGATATTTTTCAAAAATTTGGTAGTTGTACTGGAAATGGCAGTTTTGAAGCATTTTTGGTGAGAACATAGTTAAGGAATTTTAGGGGTTAAACATCCACATTTAGATTGAATGAAATATTTGTTTTTGAGCGTTTTTTTTTTTTTTTTTTTTTTTTTGCATTCTTCCTCATCCTTATGTTGACACACACTGAGTTCAATTTTACAATGAATTTCCCAAATCCTACAAGCTGAAATGCTTAGGTTATTTGTTATAGGTACCTCTACTTTATGTGCTTTGCTACCCAAAGCCAAACAGACCTTGATCGAGAGAGTTCAAGTTTTCTCTAATGTTCTCATTAAACTGTAGATAAATTAATCCAAGAATAAAATGAAAAACAAAAGCAAGACATGACAAAAACTAGGCCAAGGGCAAAAGGGTGCACGAGTTTTATCAACCCCTAAAGTACCAAATTGTGTATTTTGGCAACATAGTGTTTTGAAGCAGCTCACTGCAAAAGAAGTTTCTATTTTTTGTCTTTGAAGGTTTTACACAATGTGTGTCCAAGGCCCAACAATTTTCATAAACTTTTGACTACATGGTTAAAAAGTTATTGCATGAAATGTAGTATTCTTTGATCTCTACTTCTCTAGGCAGCACAGGAAGCCCAAAAAATTTGAAAAAATCATTTAAAGAAAAATAAAGATTTGAAATTGGTCTTCTAGATTTATATGTATGTGGAATGCTTGGCATTTTGATTAATGCTCAAGATGAAAGTTATGAGGAGTTTTAGTTTGTAGGTAGTTATGGAACCTCTATGTTGAAATAAACTATGAAGTCTTTTATTTAACTCAATTTTCAATATTTTTGAAGAAAATAAAAAAACATTGATTCATATAGATTGTTTATTACAACATTACAACTGTTGGGATTGGCATTTTTCAATTCCATAACTAAATTCTTAACAATTTAGTGTTTTGAATCATTTTCTACCTCTTTCTAGTTACAATTTTTTTTCTTACATGTTGTACAGTTCCAAATGATCTGATTTTTTTCAAGCATGTACTAGCCAACTTGCCTTGAAGAATGAATCCAAAGAGTTACCACCATTTTGGACATTTTTTGCATGCAAATGTGACCTTGTGAAGTGTTGTTGTTACTTGGATTTTCGTAGGGCCAAAATATAAGTTCAACACAAATCAAAAAGCTAATATCTTCTAATTGACACAGTGGGTATTTCTGAAATTTTTTCCATCTCTCCTCAAACTAGCTTTCTAAAGTTAAATGTGTCCAAGAATGTTTTTTTTCCTGAAAGTTGGTACTTGTATTAGAAATGGCAGTTTTGGAGCATTTTTGGTGAAAACATAGTCAAAAACCTTTGGGGGGTTAAACTATGACACAAATCATTCCAAGAACAAAATGAAAAACAAAAGCACAACGACATCATGACGAAAACTATGCCAATGGCACATGGCTACACTAGTATTTATGAAACTATAGATAAATCATTCCAAGAATGAAATGAAAAACAAAAAGCATGACGAAATCATGACGAAAACTAAGCCAACAGCACATGGATGCACTAGTCATCAATGAAGTAAGGTCCAACATTGAGAGAAGAGCGATTCTCTTCACATTGAGACAAAGCTAGAAACAAGCCACGTGTTCAGTTGAGTTATGCTAAAAACAAGATYCCTTGGATGTTTCCTCGAGCGTACTGATGGTCACGAGCCTTAGAAAGAAAAAGTGGTGTCCTCGTCTCTGTGCATTCAACAGAGGTGTTGCTGATGATTCCGCAAGCGCAAGCCCCAACAAGCGAACAAGAAAGAATATGAATAATCACATGTCACAGTTATAAGATGTGTATGTCACCTACATTTCTTTTATTGTCTACTCTACACTTTCTACACACTAAAAAGAATATACAGAAACCCAGAAGAATTCTTCTTTTGTAGGACTACGAAAAAAGTCAGAAGAACCATGTTGTTCCCAATTTGGTAACAAACGTGCAAGCCGCCCATGGTTTAGGACTTTGAGGAAAGCTAAAAGAGTTGTATTCTTCCCAACTTTCGGTAACAAAATTCCCAAATTGCAGAGCAGGAGTGGTGATCGAAATGGCACTCAACACCTCCCACGCTTCTGCTGTATGGAGAACCACTCTCCCCACCTCGGGGTTCACAATGCTGGAGCTTGCAGCACTAGCCTTTGCGATCCTSGCTTCCTCRGCGCTGCTGTATGTCGTTGCGCAAGCGCAGGAGAGAAAACACCGTCGTCTTCCCCCGGGACCTCGGCCATGGCCGATCCTGGGGAACCTCCTCGTGGTGGCATCCCGTCTGCCTCATCGAGCTCTGAGGAAGCTTTCGAACCAGTACGGAGGCGTCATGTACCTTCGCTTAGGTTTGTGCAGTGAACCCTCAGTGATTGCTCTGTGTTGGTAGCTCCACTGGGCGCCGTTTTGGACATTGTTGTTGAAGTTCAAGAGTGTGATTGCAGTACTCACAGGTAATCACAAATCTAGGCAGGGAACTCACTTTGTTTCTTTTGAATTTCAACCCTGAGTATTCTGAATTGAAGCTGTCCGTAATATTTTCCATAACTCCTGTGATTTCTGTGCGTTGCAAACTACGTACGCTGCTGCGGAGTTGGAATATATTCACGGAGGCTCGTATGGGCTTTCCTTGTACTAGGGAAAACATGCACAAATCTCAGAGAGTCTCACGATTAAGCTCAATACTCTCCATAATCACTTATGTAACATTTGGCAAAGCGCGTTCAATCTTGGAATAGGAAATATCGTCAACTGTCTCGTCGTGCTTTCAATTTTGAGGTACGGAGSGAATTGTGAGACTCGATCATAAGGAACCAATTATCATAATAAGTTTTGGGATCAAACTAGTGGGATGAGTGCACATCTGGAGAATGTCTGAGTAATCTGGTTTATACAGACAATGCTAAATACGATATTACAAGATCATATATAAAGACGCTTCTGTTTGAAAATTATTTTGTTGGTGATGGCTTCTAGTGACTGGTATTTGTACGCACTTCTTTGTGGTTTTTAGCGGTGTTCGTTTGGATCGAGAGATTGAGAGAGAGAGACAGAGAACTCCTTAAGTTTCTAGAGAGTCTGGTGTCAGTTCCCGATGGCAGCCCCCATGGCGCCCTAGAATCCGTACAGGCATTCGAGGTAGAGCAAGCTTGCAATCTGTTGAATTTGTGTGTGCAGGCAGAGACGAATTGAAGAAGCTGCGTCGTCGGTTGCTGACTGGTTTGTAATGGACATTCTCGTCTGGTTGTAGACAGACAGTGTTGTTGTTAGGGTCGCGTGCTTTGTGTGAAGCTAGAGTTAAAATCCTGGGTGTGTCTCGATGTCTAGGAGCCTCATACATGCGACCTTTTTCCGGTGAGAGTGGTTGTTCTCAAATCGTTGGCTATGATTTCCAGTGACTGCTGTAGTATTTATAATTTTTTGCTGTTCTTTTAGTGGTTTTCGGGTGTCGAGAGATGGATTATTGATGGAGGCGATCGGCGATTAGGTACTCTGCACGGGGACGAGAGAAGAGAGAGAATCTATGCTTGACCCAAATCCATGCCGCCCAAACCCACCCAAACCCAAAACTTTCTAATTGCGAAAGCTCTGTTTGTATTCGTCGTCCCAACCATGCAAGGGTCCGGGTGGGGGCCATGCAGCGTTGCCCGAATCCCTGCACATGCTTTCAATGCATCGAAATAATCCTGGCTGGTAATTGAAGTATCAGTAACCCTCGTATACAGACGATTTCTCCAGATGTATCACTCACAGGTAATCACAAATGTAGTCAGGGAACCCTGTGCGATTCGGAACCCTTAGAKCTTGGTGTAGAGTTGGAGAACCGTCGTAGAATTTACAACTCGCGTTGCACATACTATTCACAGGCTCTCGTGTGGACTTTCCTTGTACGAGGGGAAGCATGTGTGAATCTCAGAGAGTCTCAAAATTGAGCTCAATTTTCTCCTTAATCACTTACGTAATGGGAAAGTGCGTTCGATTTTGGTAGGGAAAGATCGTCAGTTGTCTCGTTGTGCGTTCAATTTTGAGGAACGGAGGGAATTGTGAGACTCGACCATAGGGAGCCCCACATGGAAACCTACATGAGAGATCGTCTTGAATTGTCGCTGCGGCTAGTTGTATAATGGAAAACGCGAGTTCGTACGTAGAAAAGGAACATTTGACATTTGTCTCGTTGGGTGCTCAATTTTGAGGGAATTGTGAGACTTGAATCACAGTAAACCACACAGGGGAACCTATACGAGGGACTGTATAAATTTATAGGTTCCACGTCTTGATGGACATTATCAATAGAAATTGCGAAGAGTGCAGCTTTCGGTTGTCGGTTTAGGCTTTAGGGTTTAGGGTTTAGCAATTGGATTTGCCATACCGCGGAGCTGAGAGTCATGTAGTTTGTGTTTCTGCCTGAGTGCCAGGGTCCAGTCCATGCGTGGTGATTTCGAGCGCGGCAGCGGCCAAGGAAATGACACGGTCGCCCACCGACGCCAGCTTCTCCAACCGCCCTAAAGGCCTGTTCGCCGCAGTCTTCTCCGACAACTACCAAACGCTCGTGCACGCCCCACACGGTCCCTACTGGCGGCGGCTGCGCAAATTCTGCAGCAGYCAGCTCTTTTCGCCCCTGCGTCACGCCTCCTACCAAGGTGCCCGYGAACAGGAGCTCCGCAACATGATGACGGTGCTGGATCAACACGCGGACAAGGGAGAAGCCGTCAATGTGAAAACCTGGCTTTTCGAACTCAGCGCCAACGTCATGACCCGGATGCTAATCAGCAAAAGGTTCGTAAACTCTGACCTYCGACTCTTCACTAACTTGTTCATCGCAATATTACATGCCAGCTGTCATTCGCTTCTTTCCTGAAATTTCACACGAATTTGCTTGTTCAGAATGCCTACGGATCCGATTTTTACTAGAACTTAAGGTTGAATTAGAGTAAGGCATTCATGAAAGRTCCTTGAWCCAATCCATGGTCGCAGTGCAGGGTCACTCTCTACAACAGGAAGTAACGGTTGCAACACATCATTAATTATTTTGAAATGGTTATGTAATGATTCCGTAACTAGATCAACTAACTTTGTACTGGAATATTACAAACCAAGAATGCTGCAAAACTTGTTGGAAAAGTAATGTTGGGCACGGAACTTATGCATATCTATGCCTAAACTGTTTCAAAATCTACTGCAATCTCACCCTTCCGTACTAGTGACTGGAGGTGAGGTTTAGAAAGAGTACGTTCTATAAAGTTAGAAGTCATTATGTATATCAAACATTTCCAACACTGCTATGAAGCTGAGTAGAGGTAACACAAAAGGACACAATCCAATTCTTCAGTCTGTCATGCTTGGTATAACGAATCTGTGATGATTTTCTTAAGCTTACAAAGTTTATAACGAAAGTGCGCCACGGGGTCGATGCTGCAGATATTTTGGAAGTGGAGGTGCGTCGCAGGAGGAACGGGATGAGATGCAACAGGTGTTCCTGACGTTGCTGAGGGTGGGCATGTCCGCCATTATTGGCGACTTCATTCCCAGCTTGAGCTTTGTGTCGAAACTACAAGGCACAGACAAACTGTTCGAGAGTCTCCGTAACGACGCTGTGAGAATTGTTGGCAAGATGATGGATAYGGAGAAACACMGAGAACGAGCCAAGGAGAGACTGGGCGACGATGATAGCTACGTGCCTGACTCCATGGACATGTTCTGCAGGGCCCCTCTGGTCGATGGAACTCAGCCGCTGCCTGACCGACTTCAGACCTTGGTGCTTTTAGTAAGAAGTCAATCCAATTTCAATGCAATTTGCAGGTTTYCAAGTTTCCAAGCAGAATTTCGTTTGATAACCTGGGCCTGTATAGTTTGAGGTTTATTGTGATTGTACTAAGCTTTGCCATTTTAAATGATCATCTTCCCACTCAGAAATTCGTCATAGGTCACAGCTAGCTACAGTAGCTGAATTTGGTCATTCATTGTCGCAAAATCTCATATTTGCTGAACTTGCAAAAAGTTAGAAGTCATTATGTATATCAAACATTTCCAACACTGCTATGAAGCTGAGTAGAGGTAACACAAAAGGACACAATCCAATTCTTCAGTCTGTCATGCTTGGTATAACGAATCTGTGATGATTTTCTTAAGCTTACAAAGTTTATAACGAAAGTGCGCCACGGGGTCGATGCTGCAGATATTTTGGAAKKGGAGGTGCGTCGCAGGAGGAACGGGATGAGATGCAACAGGTGTTCCTGACGTTGCTGAGGGTGGGCATGTCCGCCATTATTGGCGACTTCATTCCCAGCTTGAGCTTTGTGTCGAAACTACAAGGCACAGACAAACTGTTCGAGAGTCTCCGTAACGACGCTGTGAGAATTGTTGGCAAGATGATGGATAYGGAGAAACACMGAGAACGAGCCAAGGAGAGACTGGGCGACGATGATAGCTACGTGCCTGACTCCATGGACATGTTCTGCAGGGCCCCTCTGGTCGATGGAACTCAGCCGCTGCCTGACCGACTTCAGACCTTGGTGCTTTTAGTAAGAAGTCAATCCAATTTCAATGCAATTTGCAGGTTTCCAAGTTTCCAAGCAGAATTTCGTTTGATAACCTGGGCCTGTATAGTTTGAGGTTTATTGTGATTGTACTAAGCTTTTCCATTTTAAATGATCATCTTCCCACTCAGAAATTCGTCATAGGTCACAGCTAGCTAGCTACAGTAGCTGAATTTGGTCATTCATTGTCGCAAAATCTCATATTTGCTGAACTTGCAAATTTATTTGACTAGGCGTCCACCAGGATGCTACACGGCGGATACTAAAGTGGCAAGTTTTGGAGATCTAGTTTCTTTTGGCGACCCAAAGCTGCACAGTGGCTCAATTACTTGTAAGATTTTACCACTGTWAGTACCATTTTAAAGACTTTGCGCMATTGTGAGACTTGCAGGAATTGCTCGTAGGCGGAACGGAGACGGCCTCCACAACAGTCGAGTGGGCAATGGCGCATCTGGTTGCTAATCCCGACGTGATGAAGCAGGCGCAGCAGGAGCTCGACACCGTGGTGGGACACAACGGCAATGGCCGCCTCATGCAAGAGTGCGATGTGCCCAACCTTCCGTTTCTTGGCGCCATCGTGAAGGAGACTTTTCGGTTGCACCCTGCGGCTCCTCTGGCGCCTCCGAGGGCCTGCACGCAGGCTGTGGAAGMATGGGGCTACCGAATTCCTGCTAATGCCCGYCTCATACTGAACTTGCACGCCATCCAYCGGGATCCGGATTTGTACACCAATCCTGATGAGTTCAATCCTCGGGTACCATCCTACCCATTCACAATCGCATTTTCCATGCTGATGAGCGCATTCCATGTTTGCGATATTCAAGATATCTTGCACATGAATTCATGTTGTGGAAGTAAGTGTGCTTAGTCTGGCTTCTTGCGATTGAGAGGTCTACAGTCTTCTTAGAGGTCGAATATATAGTTGGAATGTGGGACGTTTGTTCCGCAGGGAAAGGTAGCGTGCATGATATCCCAGCATGTTGTGGAAGAGAGGGTCAGATTAAAACTGGTGTTGCTGAAAAGATGAATCCAGTGATCAATGTTTTGGTTTGAAGATTTCAAAAGGGGGAATCAAATGTGAACAAGCGCGGTGCATTCAGTTAGTATACTATGTGTATGGTGGTCGCCTGTTTCTTGACTAAACATGGCACCATGAACTCGCTGTTTACAGTTCTCTCACAATCCAAAATGATTCAAAGATTCAAAGCTGCTGGGGTAGCTGTAATTAAATATTCTAGAACGCTTGGAATAATAAGAAACACNATATTGCAAACCAGGTCTGTGCTTATTACGGTTTCGGGTTTCGGTATTTAGGATTTGGTTGCTAACCCGGCGTGTCGATCCGCAGAGATTCATGGAGTGTCCTGAAGTGAACGCCCTGTCGGGATTCGACTTCTACGAGCTGATCCCGTTTGGCGTAGGTCGACGCATGTGCCCGGGAGTGCAGTTGGGCAACACCATGGTGCATCTGATGCTTGGCAACCTCCTCCACAGCTACCACTGGTCTCCTCCAAAAGACACAAGTCTGGAGCGCTTCCGGCAAGACAATCAACAAGAAGTCTTTGGCATCACTGTGAGCAGGAAAGAGCCTCTAGTCTTGGTGGCCGCAACCAAAGACGTTGTTGCATTGTCGACTTGATAACCACTTTGATGCACGAAACCCTAAACTCTAAATTCAATACGTGCCAATGCTAAACGGTTTAGCTCGTGCATTGTATTGGTGATGGTTCCGGCATTGCAAAGAGACCTAGACTTTCTTTGACCAACAAACGGATGCTTTGATATGCCCATGTTTTCCTATAATGAACTCTTCATCATATATAAGGTGGGTACCCCGATTATGGCGCAGTGCCTTAAAGCGCATGATCCTAGATTAAGCCCTTAAATGGTGTAGTTATGTACTCAAATTGTTAGTGAGTGAATATGGTGGTTCATCAAAGAACCATTGGCCATTTTGGTATTGGTGACATGCTTCTAAGCTCACATTACATGTTAATTTGTTTCTCTGACAAGGTAATCATTCTTTTCTCTTCTTTGAAACACATGGACAATTCCCATTGATTACTGACAAGCTTTTCTATTGCTTGTTGGTTACTAATTTGGTTGGGTTTTTTCATTGTTTTAAATACGATTGCAATTCCATTTCTTTTCATTCTGACACCTTGGGAGGGGAACTTTGTGCATGTGATTGCCGATTTTCAGTGCAGCCTATGAGCGCTTTTGAATACTCTACTTTCAAAACTTTGTCCCCCTACGATAGTCTCATATTTATTGAAATTTGAATTTTTTTGTGCATTTCTTCTTTTTCTACACATCTCTTTACAATCCTATATTCACTATTATCAACTTAACCTTCAAAGTACCCACAGATTGACCTTAAAGTGGCGCTTTTGGAGGTACCCACCTTAGAATAAGTTCCACCATCTTAACCACTAAAAGACCAAGGCCTTTAGGGGTTAAATAAATACCTCCTAGACGGTATTGTTCTCCAAACATGCTTTGTTTGTTTTTTATTTAGCCATTCTCTAGCATTGTGATGTGCTTGTATTCATTTCATCTCCAACTATATGCAGATCAAGACTATTTTAAAATTAAAACATCAAAGTACCTATTTTCATGAGATTTTTCACTTTTCTAGTTCTCCTACTTAGAGAATTTTTCTATACTTTTCATTCTTAGGGTACCTTCTTCTTCAAGGAATATGCATTAAACATATTTTTACATTTTTTTTCTAATTATTTTTCTAATTATTTTTCTAATTATACAGTACTCCCGAAAAATCATGAATACTGTGAAAAAAGCTACAAAAACCGGTCGGTCTTTCTTGCAATGACCCTTCAATAGATCCTTACTCAACTTTAGAGATAGAAGCATTGTTGCTTATTTCCTATGTCTGAGGTCTTTTAGCTGCTTGTATGCTAAAATATAAGCCCTAAATCCTAAAATCCAGTTGTTATAATATTTTCCTATGATAACAAAGTGTCAAATTTAGCCAAGAGTTGACATGAAAGGGTTATGTGGCACCAAATCATAATTAAACAAATGTAGCCAGAAATACTGAAGCCTATCTCCACTCACCTTCTAAACAACAAAAAATTCATTCAGGAACCAAATTACAAATAATATAATAAATTGGAACTTACAAATTGATTGTAAGCATAACATCAATTTAGTCCTCTATTAGCTATAAATCAACGGGGAGGAGGCTTCACATTGACAAAAAATTTCATGTGGGAAAGTTTGAATAAGATATATCTTTAAAAGGAAGACATCACTACGTACAAGGACAAACCCTCTCCTAGCATAGGAGCTTCTTAACCCCTAAAGGACCATTTGTCCCTTTGGGGGACAAGGTGGATTTCGGGCATGTATCTACGGTCTCAATTTTTCTCCTGATTTTCTTAAACTTTTTTTTGGTGATAGAAAAACTAATTAGCTTCATGTGAAAATAATTCTTTTCTCAATTGGTGCCTAGGAACAAAAGTTATGCCCAAAACAAGTCAACACAAGGGAAAAGGGGGGAGAGGGGGCAGTAAAACAAAGTTTCAAAAATTTGAATTTTTTTTTTGAATTTTTTTTCTCATAGTTTATATTTTTGTCTATATGGAAAGCATTGATTCATTCCATTTGGATTTGTTATGAGAAAGTTATGGACAATCTTGTTTTTTGGGCAATTGGAGCATCTTCTTGAGAAAATAACATGACTGTACTAGTATTCATTTCTGAATGCAATTTTTACAATTTAAAGAAAAACAATGTTCCACATGGTTTAGTTTGAATGCTAGAACAATCTCACCATTGGGATTAGTGCATTTGAATTCCACCTTAGAGATATTAATAATTTAGATTTTCCTTCTATCTTGGACCTACTCCTATTTAACAATTTTTTAAAGAATAAAAATTAATTCTTTTTGAAATTTTTTTCCCGCCTAGATTCTCAATTCAATTATCCACAAGACAGATTTAAAGCTCAAAACTCTATAGTACAAAAAATTAAAGTTAAGAAGGTTACAAGTCAAATAATCTAGTCTTGCAATGTGCTCCAAAACCTGTTTTTTTTCACTTTAAACACAAATATCTTGCAATTTATGCGGACAAAAATTCTGAAATTTTTTCCACACATCCTCATACTAGTTAGGTGTAAGATACTATGGTTAAATTTTCAAAATAAACAATTTCAGATTTTTTTACTCTTTGCTATAGAAAATGGCAGTTTTGAGTTTTTTCACCAAAGGCCATAGGCTTTGGGCTTTTCAAAAACTTGGGCAAGGTTTATTGACTTCATGATTTGGAAATTTTGCATTAAAATGAGTAGAATGGATGTTTAAGTATTTATCATAATCTATGTGCGAAGCTTCATTCCGATAAATATTGCGAAAGTTCAAAGGGATTTTAAATTCAATTTCAAACGGATCAACAAAATATATTAGTTTTATATATTGACAACTACTGACAAACATTTAAACCATTGAATTCCAAATAATGATGTAAAGTTATGAGGAGTTTTATTTTTTGGGCAATGAAAGTACAAAAAAAAAAATTGCCTTTTGCTATCAATTTTGAGAATTTTAGAGAAAACAACAACTATGAAGGACCATATTACCCCGTAAAAGACCAAATGACCATTGAACGTAAGCAAATGATCTTGGATAGGTGCATATGAAGTCATTTTTTAACGGATGTTCTTCAAATTTGACACGAAGTGTGAACATGTACCCCCTTAGTGGAAATATATTTATTTCCACAATTGAGTGCGTGGATCAAAAGTTATGTTGCCCTAAACTTTTCAAGCACCTTGGGTAGCTTTGGGCAACATGTGCAAAACTCTTCTTTTATTTCTGAAATTTTGCAAGTATCAAATTTACATAATACTAGATGCAAATATCTAAAAAAATAACCATGTATAGTATTAAAATATCATTCTAGCGTGAGTTAAAGGCTATTGGCCTTGCCGAGCAAGGTAAAAAAAATCTTTTTCTTCTAACTTCAAACATTATAATCTTTCACTTTGCGCTATTCAAGTTTTTGACATTTTTTCTTTACATTCCCATAGTGTCTACTAAAAATTTGTATAGTAGGATTATTATCAATTAATTTTTTTCTCAATGCCCCCAAAAGTGGTAATTTTTTGCAATTTCTATCTAAAATGTGCCTCAATCCTTTAGAAAGTTAGAGATTAAAATAACATTTTCATCATTGGATTAACAGTTTCTAAGTTCTTCCAAAAGTTAGTAGTATACTACTTTTATCTCATTTAGAAACACCTTCCACATTATAATTCTTTCAACCTCTAAAGGACCAACATGCATTTTTTGGCAACATAAATTTTTTTTAACAGGTATGTGTGACTAGAGATTTTTGTCTTTTAGGCTGAAATTTCAATAGAAGGTGGGGACAAGGAATATCTTTCATATTCGCAAAAGTTGCATGACATTTGAAAATATGAGTAAAAAATTATTGCATGATATGTTGTTTCTTTCTCAACTTGAGTAGTTTGGACAGATGAGAAAAAATCATTTTTTTCAAAAATAAAATTTGAAATTGGTTATATACATATATATATATATACATGGAAAGCTTTGAATCATTTCATTTGATCAATGAGTCAAAAGTTACAATGAGTTTTAGTTTGCGGGCAAGTATGAAATCTCTACCCTAAAATAAACTTTGAAGTCCTATATATAACTCAATTTTTATTTAATCTTTTGAAAAAAATAAAATCATAAGATGTAGATTGTTTATTACAACATTTCAACCATTGGAATCGGCATTTTTTAATTCCATAACAAAATCCTTAACAATTATGTATTTTGAATCATTTTCTACCTTCTTTCTACTTACTATTTTTTCTATATGTTCTACAATTTCAAATGATCTGAATTTTTTCAAGCATGTAGCAAAATTGGTTTTAACAATGTACCCAAAGATATACCACCATTTTGTATATTTTTAATACAAACGTGATCTTGTGAAAGTGTAGTTGTCTATTTTTTTGTACGGCCAAAAAAAAGGGGTATGTTACTTCAAATGCTCATATCTTTCAATCTACACGGTGGATAATTCTGAACTCTTTTCCACATCTTTTCAAACTAGTGTAATACAAGATCCTAATATTACATGTGTCTAAAAATATTGTGTTTCTAAAATTTCTTGCTTGTCCTAGAAATGGCAATTTTGGAGAGTTTTTTGTAAAAACATAGTCACAGTCTTTTAGGAGTTAAAAGATGAATATGAAAAAAAAATTAGTTCAATTTATTTATATATATATATTCTCAAACCATTTTACAATTTATGGACTAAAATGCACAAGTTGTTGGATGTAAGTGTGTTTTTTCAAAAAATGTTGAAAGACTACACTTCACCTTTTGGATGGGTTTGAAAAAGCCTATTTGTATTTTGAAGTTTAGGCACATTGAACTTGCAATTGGTAATAGGCTTTGAGTCCTTTATTATTGGATCTTGCAAAGATTAGACCCTTATTAGACCACAATAGCTACTTTTTATGCCACTTGCATGAAAATGTGCTATTACAAGGTTAGCTTCACCAATTTCATTTGGAATTGTCCAAATTTTATATGGAGTTGTGGATATGAGTTAGGAATACCTATTGCGGACAAACCCTTGGTAATGACTTTGTAAGGTTAACAATAGTTGGTTGTATTACTCATTATGAAAATTATCTTTTTCTATCATTTATCTCTCTTCCCTCTTTGATTAGGAAGAAGTTCCAAAGCTAACTCTCTTTCCTCCTTGATTGGATGCAACTATGAGACCAAGATGGGTCCAAATGAAAAATACACACTTCTATTGATAAATATATGTGTTTTTGAAAAAAAATCTTTTTTATTGACACCCTTCTTCATCCTTATTTCCACACATTGAGATCAATTTCTTAACCAATTCTCCATATCCTACATGTCGAAATGCTCAATAAGATTCCTTTATCTCTTACACTCTTTTGTAACCAATAACCAACAAGAACGCTATGACAGATACTAAAACTTGTGCAAACTCAAAATCCTCCCTTTAAGCCAGGCTGTTTTTTGTTTTTGTTTTTTTTTGTTTTTTTTGTTACGTTGAGATCTCGCGGACCGTGCGTCCCCCGGTGGCGTGCTTGGTACCGTCGAAAAGCCCACAGCGAGGAGGGGTGCACGGGCTTGGTTTTGTGGCGTTCCAATCTACGGGGTGAAAGTTATTGAATTTCAAAGTTATTTTTGGTTCTAAAAATTAGAAAATTACTTTTACTTTTATTTTGCTTGTGGCAACGCCACAGGGCACACTAGTTCTACTGAGAATAGCTCCTGATGAAGTGCAGGAAACCAAAACCTAAACCACAACTCTTTGCAACAATATCTGCAGTTTCCAAAAAGGTGAC
Organism: Pleurozium schreberi; assembly: GCA_006891605.1. Lineage (NCBI taxonomy): Eukaryota > Viridiplantae > Streptophyta > Bryopsida > Hypnales > Hylocomiaceae > Pleurozium > Pleurozium schreberi. Next base: position 96,932 of record VACF01001953.1, read on the forward strand.
TTCAAACTAGATGCAAAGCATTGTGTAGGATCCACCTCTTTCAAATTTTTAGCTCTCTCCTTGCAACTACGTCTGCTCTGCCTCCCTTTAAATCAGGCTATTTTATTTTTATTTATCTTATTTTTTATTTGTTTGTTTGTTTGTTACGTTGAGATGTCCCGGATCGTGTGTCCGCCGGTGGCGTGCTTGGTACCATTTGAAAGCTCTCGGCGAGGAGGGATGTATGGGCTTGGTTTTGTGGCATTTTGACCTACGGGTGAAAGTTATTGATTTTTGAGTTATTTTTGGTTTAAAAAAATTAGAAAATTATTTTTACTTCCATTTGATTGTGGCAACCGCACAAGGCACACTAGTCCATACTTTAAGTTTATTTGTTTTGTTTTGTTTGTTATGTTGAGGTCTCCTCGAGTGTACGTCCCCCGGTGGTGTGCTTGGTGCCCTCTGAAAGCTCTTGGCGAGGAGGGATGCATGGGCTTGGTTTTGGAGCATTCCGACCTACTAGGTGAAAGTTCTTGAATTTCAAAGTTTTTATGAATCCAAAAATTAGAAAATTACTTTTACTTTTATTTTACCTGTGGCAACGGCACATGGCACACTACACTAATAATGGTGTTAAGTGTTATGTTACTAATAGTGTTACTTGAGCTTTTATCACACCCACTCTAAATTTCAAGTAGTTTGCATTTAGAGTTGTGTTCACCACCCTTAATTCATATATTTAGGTTTATATTTTTTTCATTGCAATTTGATGAAACAATATGTAACACTAAATGTATTCTTGTAAAAAAATTTATCCAAAAGTTGACACATAGTGTCTAGTATGTTGACATTTAGTGTTGTAACACTAACACAAATGTTGACATTTAGTGTTAGGCTTCGTAATTAGTGTTACAAACACTAAATACCATTAGTATTGTAGTATGAGGATGTGTAGGAAAAATTTCAGAAATCTTGAACCCAAAAATTGCAAGATATATGTGTTCAAAGTGAAAAAAACAAGTTTTGCAACACATTGCTGGATTAGATTATTTGACTTTGAACCTTTTTAACTTTTACTTTTTGCACTACAGAGTTTTGAGCTTTAAATCCTTGTGGTGGAGAATTGTGTTGAGAATCTAGAGGCAGAACATTAGGAAAATTTTCAACTCCCGAAGAGATTGCAAGTTTTGCACCCGTGTGGTGCAATCACAGAAAAAAAAAAAAAATATTATTATTATATTTTAAAATATTGGAATCTGACGTGGCACTACTAGTTCCACGTCAGCGCCACATCAGATTGACTACTTTTTTAATATTTTTTTATTTTTTTAATATTTTATTTTCAAACAAAAAGATTTAAAAAAAAAGATTATTTTTTATTTTTCTGTATTAGCACTGTGGGGGTGCCAAAAAGAAGTCTTAACAACCCTCCGCAAGGTTGAAAATTTTCCTAATGAAACTTCAAAAAAAACTTAATTTTGATTCTTTAAAAAATTGTTAAGTAGAAGTAGGTACAAGATCAAAGAAAAATCTAATTTATTAAAAATCTAATTTCCATAGGATTTCTGTTATCCTATAAAATAAATATTTTTTGAATTTGAATTTGCATTTTTTTTTCCAAAAAAATGTTCCAACATGGCCTCTGATCACAGCTGTGGCAAGTTTTGGGATTCTGGGAACTCAAGATAACTCATAGTGTTTTCTACCCCTCAAATCCCCCTAATGCATTGGCCATATTTCAAAAGAAAATTAGTTTCTTAATTTTAAGTATTCCAAAACAAATGATAAGTAAAGTTGCAAAATGCAAGAAATAGTATGGGTGTTTCATGCAATCACCTTATTCTGCTAATGCATATGTAGTTTACAATGTTCAATTTTGAAAATTCATATTATTTGATAAAGAAAATACTTGCAATGGTTAGTCTCCTTAAATGCAAATATTTGTGTGCATGCATTTTTATTTGATGTAAACTCTCCTTCCCACTTCCCAGTATGCTAAAATATTGAAATTGTTGGAAATAGAAGCTCTTCCTTACTGCCCTTTCCTTATTAGTACTCTGACTAGTTTCCCACTGCGATCTATTTATTTTGAAACATTTGAAGATAGAAGATTTTAACCCCTGAGCGCCCTAGCGCCTCAAATATGGCCTCTCCAAGTTGAAAGATTTTTTTGTTTGACTATTATTATCTTTTCAATAGTACCGTCAAAGGACATGTCGCTTTCCCTCTAGCTCTAGACTTGTCCCCATTACCAATCAATATAGTCAATTTATGTGATGAGATCTCTTTTTAGATGATAGTTTGATTGCAATGAATTGAGAAGGGTCTGGATTTTAGTAAACATGAGTTGGGCGCTGAGGAGTTAACCCTTAAATGCCCAAGGTGTGTTTTGAGCTTCTAGAAATTTGCTCCAAGTTGAACGAAAAAACAACATTTTGATCAATTGTATAAGTTCTTTTGGATTGTAACTATATAAATTAAAAGTAGACATGTTAAAGATTACATTGGAAAAGAAAACACAACAATATCACTTATTATTTGAAAGATTATAATGTTTAACCAAAAAGGGCCAAAACTACAAAAAAATTTCAATCCATTTTTCGCATGGTGAATCTAAAACTATCATCAATAGAAATATATGAGGTTATAGGGCCTAGCATGTACAACTCCAATCAATTTATAGATTTTAAAAATCTACTTTATGTTTTTCTTAAACAAGTTTCTTATGCAATTTTGTCTCCAAGATCTAGTGTATTTGAGGCTCATTTTCAAGATCCTTTAACACTAGGAAAAGTCAAGATTACATAGGGAACCCTCGCACAAAATCTTGAGTAGAAAAATCAGTCATTTATTTTCCAAATTGGATTTTTGATGCTATAGCTAGACCTTAATAGGCATCTACCAAAAACACTAAATACTAAAAATAGCAACTTAGTTAGGTTTTCTTCAACTTCAAAGTTTGTCGACACCACATTTTGGTGCCTCGGGCATTTAGGGGTTAATGTATTGATGCATAGATTGCAAAAGCACTAACCAACAAACTAAGGGGGTCATTATTTGTTGCCCTTGATGTTATCCACTCTTGTGGCATCTTGCACAAAGACATCTAAAAAGACAATATCTTGGTTATGAAGGGAGGTTAGAGCAATGTTTGATCCTTGACTTAAGATCTACTTGTTTGAAGATACATGTGCCTAATTATGTTAGTTGCTCAATTTATTCCATCATTCTACTTTTGGCCTTGATTCCATCCAAAAAAAATCCAAATTCATTCATTTCACTAGAAGAAAACCGTGTTGGTCTCCAGAAAACCATGTGGAATTGTTTTTGTCGATTTTCTAGTTTCTAACGCAAAAGCGCGTTGAAAAATGCATTGCAACACATTCCAATGCATTCCAATGCAAAATTTTGCGTTGGAAACCAAAAACTCAACAAAGCCAATTCCACATGGTTTTGTAGAGAACAACGAAGTTTTCTTCTAGTGTTTTTTGACAAAATCACTTCATTAATGCCAATAAGGGGTAACATATCTATCCTTTAATGGTAAATGCTTAAGTACAATTGGATACATAGAAAGGCAATTATGTGTTGTTATTGGATATATGACTCTTTTCTACAAGCAATTTTGTAAATTCAAGGGAGACCCCTTCAAGAATTCATGGAAGCTACAATTGTAATTGAAAAATTAAAATTCCACTTGGATTTGATTTGTGACATAAGCACACACCTTCAAAAAATATGTGCCCATTTTGGAATTGGCCCCAAAATATTCAAATTGAAAAGCARGGTAGTAATAGGGGATGAATGTATGGTTTGATGTTTCATTAACCATGTCACAAGGTTGATTTCAGGGAGAGGTATATATTCCAAAGTGAATATCACACAATGTATTATATTTTTTTATGCAATTATTGGATTAAATTATAAAAGCTTTCAAGTCATAAAAACATTTGTATGTTTTTTTGACAACCAATGTCTATTGACAYTGATTTATTGATTGTTCAAGATAAATCTAAGTGCTTGTCACAACAATCAATTTTATACATATGGACTTCTTTTAAAACATACTATAGATAACCTAATTGGATGTGAATTTTGAGATTTTTGTGTATGTTTTGGAGTTTTATGAATGTGTTTTGTATGTTTTTGTTATGTTGGTTTATCAATTTGGTGTTTTTGTGTGTTTAATGTACCAAATTGTGGGTGATTTGTTGTGTAATTTTTGAGTCAATAATTCCAAGTAGGGTTCAGCTCAGTAGTGTCGGCCAGTTGGCTTTCAGCTGGGGAAGTTGGTCAGGCATGTTAATTGTTTAATGCGAGTTGGGATGTTGATTGTATGGCTGGTGGTTGAGGTGTCAAATTCCAATTAGGAGTTTTGGAGTGATGCCAACTCGTTATGAAGTGAATCCTAGTTGGGCTGAGTCGTGATGGTGGAATCCAAGTTGGAATGCATGGCAGTGTTGTTTGAAGTCCCGAATTGGCAGTTAGGGTTGCAGTTTTGCTGTGGTAAGCGGAAGGCCTATTTGGGGTTTTGCCTTGGTGTTGGATGTGATTGCGGTTGTTTTTGAGGTCCCCAGTTGGGAGTTATTTTGTTTTGGGTAACAGTTCCGAGTTGGTTGGGGAACCGCCTGGTTCGGGATTTAAAAGTGTGGCAAGCCAATTTGTTTTTCACCCAGTGTTGAGAGTGAGTCCGCTGCGAGTCCCAGCCAAGTCGGCTGCGTATTTGATTTCTTGCTTTTGTGTGTTTGTTTGATGATGTGTGTGAGTGTCAAGTTGGGTGTGACTTGTGTGTTTTCCAGTTGAGAATTATGTTTGTGATCCAAGGTTGGACGTGTCTGTGTAAGTCCTATTCGGGAGTTGCAAGTGGAGGCTGTCCCTGTGTTTCTCGTGGAGAGAAGTGGATGGAAGTCCCAGTGGGAAAATTGCAGTGAAGCTGTGGAGTGTTAACTTGGAAGTTAATTTTACCAAATGGGAACTATATGATGCCGGTGCTTTAAGTTTATCATGCGGATGGTTATTCTCGATTTGGAATTTCACTGAGTGAATCAGTGTGAGGAGCAAGCTGTGGTGAACACAGTGACGGAAAGAGAAAAGGAACAGTTCCAAGTTGTAGAGAAATTCCAACTTGGCGTAGTTAGTCAAAGGTGAAGCTGAAGTGGATGTGGATTGTAGAAGCGTTAAATTTCAAAGTCCTAATTGGAGATTTTGTTAAGACTTAGAACTGGGAAAGAACATAAATATGTTGACGGTGATATGTCACCAACTTGGATCATAATAAAGGAAATTTATATCCAGTTGGTGTGTGTGGTTGATGTCGTTGTAGTTCATGGAATCATATGATTAAATGGGAGTGATTTGAAATTATTTGCTTGAAGTCCGAATTGGTATGTGTGCATTTGGATGTATGCGGTTGAAGGAATCCTAATTTGGTTTGCGAGTCTGTTGTGTGAGAGGTTATCCAGTCAGTAGGTTGTGGAGACGGGCCAGTCCAAGTTGGAGTCAGAGTTACCGAGTTGGAGAGCCGGTTTGCGTGTGCTCCAATTTGGTAGTTTGAGAGCCAGTAATTGTTGTGAAGCAAGAAGTTAATTCATGAGTGGTTAAGTGAAAGAAAAATACAGAAATGGAGAGTAAGGAGTGCCCAAATGGGATAAAAAGTGATTGAGAGTAAAAATTCCAAGTTGGTGGAAGTTTATATTAATGTTGCCAAGGAAGGAGACAAAACTGAATTAGTTGGTGAGCTTTGCCGAGTTGGAAATGAGAAGATGAAGTGAAGGGTGTAAGGCAAATAGTGGAGGAAGTACTGTACCAGCCAAGTTGGAGAAAGAAGGACAAGGGTGATGAAGACCAGTTGGCGGTAGAAGATTGGTGGTGAAGCCGATGCTGAATTGGAAAGACTGCAGAGCAAGTGAAGAGAAGATGGCATCCAATTTGGGAAGATAAGTAAAGTTAAAGGGATAACAGTAAATGAATGAATAAAGATGAGAACAAAAGAAATGGTAGAAATTGACTTATTTAATTATGTAATTAGAGAATAGATTGGGATATTAGTCTATGCTTGGTGTTTGTTAGGCCAGTTAGGAATACTTAGAAACAATCCTATTTAATAACCTCCCTTGGAACAAACATAACTATTAGTTGGATAAATCCAAATAGGTCCCAACATCATCTACACATACACATAGAAATGGTTTATAGAGACTAATATAAGAGTAAATGAAAACATTCTTTTATCTAAAAATGAATTATTAGGTGCCAATATCATTGTATTTTATATGGTTAYGAGTGAAAATTAGGTTCACTCTTTGGAAGTCATTTTTTATGGATTGTATTTTAGTTTCTTTCTTTTGCATAGACTATTTGGAATTCTAAGTGGGCATATTCTCCATTGAACCACTTATAAAGGTTCTTCTTCAATTCTTAGTGTATTCTGTGTCTATACCTCAAAAAAAAGGGAGAACACATTGATCTGCGGAATGTTAGTGAATGTGTGAGTGTACATGTACTCCATGTACTAAAAGTACATTAAAAAAATGTAAGTACTTTTTGTCACTAGCGGCAACAAATTTTATATCTTTCAAAACATGCGTGTTTTGGGGGATTCAATCGTTAGCCATTTCTGCAGTCTACCTAGCTACACATTTCTTCTTGCATCGGAAGATCAGCCAAAACATTCCATTTCCTATTGGTGAATGCATGAAAGACTAGTACTATTTTGCATCACACTTGGAGTGGCGAAGTTGTCATCCACTATAACTTTTGAAGTTTGAAGTCAATTAACTTGAAATTTTTATTGGAGATGTCTAGCTTAATAGCAATTAGATTCCTTATTTTTCAAAAAATTTAAAAAATCATTAAGCTAATTTGTCACACTTTGCAGTTTAGGTCTTTTTTTTAGTATTGGAGTCTGGGGAGTACCCAAAATAAAGGATCTAAATTTGAAATTTTTGTGGTCTATTTCCGCACTAGGAAGGCATGCATCTACCAAAGGATATTTAAAAAAACATTATTTTATGTCCTCTACATGCGTGGTAATAAGGCTTTCTTGCGTGCGCACTTCTAAACATTCAAGATGGTTAATTTTAAGATCATTCTTTTGGCGAAATCTCTTTATCATAAAAATTCTTCCAAATTTCCATTTTTTAATTTTTTTTTTTTTAAATTTCCTAGTTTTTACAAATTAGAACATCAAAGTGTCCATTTTCTTTAAAAAATGTGTCACTCTTTTTTGTGAATAACTTTCGACCTTAATTTTTTTGGGTCTCAAATTTTGGTGATATGTTGTTTATAGTATTATGCTAATTATACATATTTTATCTTTATTTTTAAATATTTTTTCCGAAAGATTGCTAATACTCGCCAATACTAGTGAACACTACAAAAACCAGCTGGTCTTTCATGCATTCACCCTATCCACTTTGTACTGTTGAAGGGAATGCCACATAAGCTCCTAATTTTGACATTAACTACAACTATACCCTATTTATCAACAAGAATCCGGGCTTTGTGTATCAAATAGTCTATTGAATTATTATAAAAGTACACACAGTTCATTGTTCGTTTTTTGTCCACAAAGTAGTGAAAGTACTTTACATTTTTTTGACAAATTTGATGTAAGGTAGTATGCTCTAAAAGCAACTGTCTCCTTGAAACCGCCCCTATAAATAGCTGTAGAATGGATATGAGGTGATCCTTAAATGGACCATATTCACCATTGAGTGAATCAAGAAAAAATTCTTTTTTATTGCAAGAGCCAATCATTGTCTTTCACTTCTTCCCATCTCTTTACAAGTAGCAAGTGGATAGATTTTGAAAGACCTATGGTCACAAATACGTGTCTATGCCCCAAATCTTTGAAAATTCATATGTAATTCAAAAATGCTTGGAAAAATATGAAACCACTTAGGCTAAGTTCCACATCCTATTTTCTTTCTCTGAAAAATGAGCTAAAAATATTTCTGTCCATGGAAACCTACAAAAAAAGCCGACCAGCCCCTTAAATGGTCGCTTTAAGAGTAGTCTATCTTACTTCCAATTCTCACAAAGTAGTTTTTACGGATCAAGAAAAACATTTAAAAAGTTTGATGGCCAATAAAAACAAATCTTACAAGATTATTGACCTACTTCATCTAAATTCAAGTAAAAAAAATGAAGTTCTTAAATCTCAAAAAGCAGTCCCCAAAATGTACTTCTAACATACTTTTTAGAGAGGTGTAGTGTACTTCTACCCTCTTAAGTATGAATTGTGTCAATGAAATTTTAAGATTTCTACAATCTTTAGATTTATTTGGTTTATAGATTTTTATCAATCTTTAATCAATCTTATCACCCGTGGCATTTTCTCAAAAATTGTGAAACTTGGCATTAGATGAAATTTAGCTAGTCTACAAGGTTGCAAGTTCCTCTGAGTTCATGAATTGTGGAAACTTAGCCATAGCAATAGGCTAACGTGGTAGACCGATTGCCAGATCAAATAGTAATGAATATATATATTTAAAATATTTAATGAAAAAGATTTATTTTTAAATATTTTTAAATAAATATATTAAAAAAATACATTTTTCAAATATTCTTTGCAAAAATATTCTAAATATTATCTATTTATGTGGAAGTAGCTTGAAACAATCCTTGATCCAATGTTGTCAAAAAACATCTAGTGGTTCATTTTTTTTAATAGAAAAGCTAAATATTTTTTCATTTTAGTGGTGGTGATTATCAAAATCATTCCACACAAATGAGGAATTATGATTGTTCATTAATTAGAAGTGTGGTTTGCTTGTGATCATCTCATCTCCAACTATGTGAAGATAAAAATTAAGACTATTTTAGGGCTGCTTCACACTATGGCCGTCCAAGTCGAGAGGCCATGGGATTGAGTGGCCAAACTTTGGCGAGAGTCCAAGGAAATGAGCAATAAATAGGCCATAAAAACTAGGAATTAGAGCCTTTGGCCGGCCATAGTGTGAAGCCTCCAAAGGCCAAAGTCCAAGCCCAAAGTCCAAACCTACTCCATTTTTTTATTTATATCCTTCCTCTCCGGGTATGGACCAAAAGGGAGGAGGGTTTGCATTGACAAAAATATACTGTACATGTGAGGAAGTTTGAGTAAGATTTATTTTGAAAAGCAAGCCATGGCTACAAGAAAAAATTTACTCCTAGCAAAGCAAGCTTTTTTTTAAGATGGTGAATATTTTTCTACTTATGATGATATGATAAAAGTTCATTTATTAACAATCATAGGCATACCAAAGCTCTAGCTTGAAAATAAAAGAAAGTCTAAGTCTACAGTTCCTAGAACTCAAATACTCAATGTAGGAATCATCATTGTTACAATGCACAAGCTAAACCTCTTGCGTGTATTGAATTTAGGGTTTAGGGTTTTGTGCATCGAAGTGGTACGTTCATTATCAAGTCGACGATGCAACAACAGCATCTCTAGGCATGGCCACCAAGAGCAGAGACTCTTTCCTACTCACGGTGATGCCGAAAATTTCCTGTTGATTGTCTTGCCGGACGCGCTCTACACTAGTGTCTTTTGGAAGAGACCATTGATAATTGCAGAGGAGGTTGCCCAACATAAGGTGCACCATGGTGTTGCCCAACTGCGCACCTGGGCACATGCGTCGGCCCACGCTAAACGGGATCAACTCGTAGGAGTTGAATCCTGACAATGCGCTCACTTCAGGACGGTCCATGAATCTCTGCAGATCGACAATCATGCCCAATTAGCAAACAAACCCTATAACCCTAAACCTATAAACCTGGTTTGCAATCAATAAAATTGTTTTGGAGCCGTTTCCAATAATATTCATGACAAAATTTATTATATTACAATGTGTTTCGTTTTATAATTCTAAGCGTTCTGAATAATCACAGCAACCCCATTTTTGAATCTTAGAATCATTTTGGATTGTGAGAGAACTGTAGACAGCGAGTTCATGGTCGCAGGGTCGGTCAAGGATCTAGTTTCCACCCTACTCACATTATACTGAATGCACTGTGCTTGTTCACATTTGGATCCCCATTCGGTAACCAGAACATCACTAGATTCATCTTTTCATCAACACTCAGACTGGTTTGATCCGACCATCTTTTAAGAATATTCTGGAACATCCTGCACACTTGCCACACTACCTTCGCCTGCGGAACAAACGTCTCACATTCCAACTATACATTCGACCTTTAAGAAGATTCGACTGCCTCTCAATCGCAAGAAGCCAGACTACGCACACTTACTTCCGCAACATGTGCAAAGATATCTTCAATATCACGAAGTAACATTGAATGCGCTCATCAGCATGGAAAATGCGATTGTGAATGGTTAGGATGGTACCCCGGGATTGAACTCATCAGGATTGGTGTACACATCCGGATCCCGATGGATGGCGTGCAAGTTCAGTATGAGGCGGGCATTAGCAGGAATTCGGTAGCCCCATGCTTCCACAGCTTGCGTGCATGCCCTTGGAGCCCCCAGAGGAGCCGGAGGATGCAACCGAAAAGTCTCCTTCACGATGGCGCAAAGAAACGGAAGGTTGGGCACATCGGATTCTTGCATGAGGCGGCCGTTGCCGTTGCGTTCCACCACGGCGTCGAGCTCCTGCTGCGCCTGCTTCATCAAGTCAGGTTTTGCAACGAGCTCCGCCATTGCCCACTCGACTGCTGTGACGGCCGTCTCCGTTCCGCCGCCGAGCAATTCCTGCAAGTCTCAGTGGTGGGAAGTCTGTGAAATGGTACTTCTGATAAAATCAGACAAGGAGTTGAGCGACTGCGAACCTTTGGGTTGCCAAAAGAAACCAGCTGGAGCATGCAACAAAACCTCAAATTGACCTGTCAAAACTTTAAATCTATATTTTCTAGTACATTTTAGAGCTATCATATTCTCAAGAACTTGCCATTTTAGTACGTGCCAAGTACCATTCTTACTTACATTTTGAACCCCTCGTCAACTAAATTGTGAGTTCATCGAATATGAGATTTTGCGACTGAAATGACTTATTTCARTTTGCTAGCTGTGACCTAGCCTGACGAATCTCTGAGAGGGAAAATGAATTTACTGATGATCGAATGTTATGTAATGGAATTTCCACGAAACTGTAAAATTCCGGTGAAAAAAATTGGCGAAGCTTAGTACAATCATTATATTAATTTCAAACTATAGTTGTCCTGCAGGAATTCAGACGAAAACCTGCTTGGAAACTGGAAAACCTGCAAATCGCATCGAATTGGTTTTGGGTTCTTACGAAAATCAGCAAGGTCGTAGTTCGGTCAGGCAACGACTGCGTTCCATCGACCAGAGGAGCCGCGGAGATCATGTCCACGAAGTCAGGCACGTAGCTATCATCGTCGCTCAGTCTCTCCTTGGCTCGCTCTCGGTGATTCTCCAGTTCCATCATCTTGCCAATAATTCTCAGAGCGTCGTCACGGAGACTCTCGAATACTTTGTCTGTGCCTTGCAGTTTCGACACGAAGCCCAAGCTGGGAATGAATTCGCCGATTTCCGCGCTTATGCTCACCCTCACCAACGTCTGCATCAACTGTTGCAGCTCATCCCGTTCCTCCTGCGATGCGCCTCCACTTCCAAAGTATCTGCAGGATCGACTCCGTGGTGCACTTTTGTTGTAAACTTTGAAAGCTTAAACTCATCACATTACATCAAGCATCACAGAAGAACTTGATTGATGGCACTGTCCTTGTGTGTTACTTCTACTCAGCTTACCTGTGTTGGAAATGACCGACTTACATAATGACTTCTAACTTCTAGAAAGTACCCGCCCTCTTTTAAGACCACTCCTCCAATCACTATTATGGAAGGGTGACATTGCAATAGTGTTACAACGGTTTAGACAAAGATATGCACTGTATCGGTGCCCAAGAGTACTGTCGCAACAAGTTTGAAGCATTTTTGGTTTGGAATAGACCGTTACAAATTTGTTGAGCTAGTTTAAGGCAAAGTTACGGAACCATTACAAAACCATTACAAATTAAATAATTGATAACTAAGCAATGGACGATTTGTTGCAACCACTACTTCCTGTTGTAGTGAGTGACCCTGCTCTGCGACCATGGATTGGTTTAAGGTTGTTTCACGAATGCCTTACTCCAGTTCAATCTTAAGTTCTAGTACTGAAAAATTGGGGCCAGTCTTAACTAGGCATTTTGAAGAAGAAATTTTTTCTGAACTCTCATCATGAAAGTAGCAAATGATAGTGCAGGTATGTCAGTGATTCATAAACAAGAAAGTTACGCTGAGGCCAGAATTTGCGAACCTTTTGTTGATAAGCATCCGGGTCATGACGTTGGCGCTGAGTTCGAAAAGCCAGGAATTCACATTGACGGTTTCTCCCTTGTCCGCGTGTTGATYCATCACCATCATCATGTTGCGAAGCTCCTGTTGACGGGCATCTTGGTAGGAGGCGTGACGGAGGGGCGAAAAGAGCTGGCTGCTGCTGAACTTGCGCAGCTGCCGCCAGTACGGACCGTGCGGGGCGTGCACGAGCGTTTGGTAGTTGTCGGACAAGGCTGCGAATAACAGGCTTTTCGGGCGGTTGGCGAAGCTGGCGTCGGTGGACGGCTTGGTCATTTCCTTGGCCGCTGCCGCGCTCGAAATCACCACGCAGGGACTGGATCCTGGCATTCAGGCAGAAACACAAATTACGTGACTCTCAGCTCCGTGGTATTGCAAATTAAATTGCTCATCCGAAAACTGCACTCTTCGCAATTCCTCTCGGTATTATACAAGAAGACGTGGAATCAATTCAAGACATTATCTCTCTCATATGTGTTTCCATGTGTGGTCCCCTATGATCGAGTCTCACAATTCTCTCCGTACCTCAAAATTGAACGCACAACTTACGTGACAGTTGAAGATGTTTCCTTTTCGAAGAACGCGCTGTGCATGACGCAAGTGATTATGGACAAAATTTTGCTCAACCGTAAGACTCTCTGAGATTTGCGCATGTTTTACTTACAAGGAAAGCCCATACGAGACCCCGTGAATAATTTGAGCAACGCGAGTTGAAAATTCTATGACAATTCTCGTACTCTACACCAATATTTTTCAGTCCAGAATCGCACAGGGTTGACATTGAGTATTTACACTCGTACACTTCAATGACAATTCCGTGGACCTATTCCAAACCCTGCAACAGCGTCGTTCGCAGCACACAGAAATCACAGAAGTTATGCAAAATAATATGAAAGAAACAGAGTCTCCTGACTACAATATGTGAGTACCTGTGAGTACCGTAGACACACAGTTCTTATACTTCAACAATGTACAAATGGACGCCCAGTGTACGTAGCTAGCTACGCTACCAGCACACAGTAATCACACACGGTTCACTGCACAAACCTAAGCGAAGGTACATGACGCCTCCGTACTGGTTCGAAAGCTTCTTCAGAGCTCGATGAGGCAGACGGGATGAGGCCATCACCAGGAGGTTCCCCACGATCGGCCATGGCCGAGGTCCCGGGGGAAGCCGACGGTATTTTCGCTCCTGCGCTTGCGCAACGACATAYAGCAGCGCCGTGGAAGCCAGGATCGCAAAGGCCAGTGCTGCAAGCTCAAGGCTTGTGAATCCCGAAGCGGGAAGAGTGGTTTTCCATACAGCAGAAGCGTGGGAGGTGTTGGATGCCATTTCGATCAGCACTCCTGCTCGATCTGCAGTTTGGGAATTTTGTTACCGAGAATTGGGCAGAACACAAGTGAATTCTTCGACACTAACATTCCTCATTTAAATGCAGACAGACTAGCACAACACTTTTTTCTTCTGATCATCCGTATGCTCGAGGAAGCAAGGGGGAACTTGTTTTCAACTGAACACGTGCGCTTGCTTTTAGTATTCAACTCAACAGGTGCGCTTGTTTCTAACGGTATGAAGAGGACCGCTCTTCTCTATTGGACCTTACTTCATGATGGCTGGTGTAGCCGTGACTCCCTCCGCCGTTATCCTGGTCTTTCGTCATGGTTTCGTCAYGCTTTTCTTTTTYMTYTTCATTTTTGGAATAATTTAWCTGKAAGGTAGATGAACTGCTATCAATATCAATTGCTAACCTAATACCACCCAAATGTAGAGGMGTCATTGATTTTAATGCGAGAATCTATGACTGTAGTAYATGCCCTAACTGCATCCGTATCGATGYGGCTCCTACATTTGGGTGGTATTAGGTCAATGGTTGGTATTGGGTTCATCTACCTTAGGGTAATATTAACTAGTGCACCCAAGTGCCGTTGGCCTAGTTTTTGTCATGAGTTTGTCATGCTTTCGTTTTCATAACTTRCACATCCAAACACCTCATCAAAAGTTTGCTCACCTCTCTTTGCAAAGAACTTTCTTAGAGTATCAAGAAGAGTGACACACAGATTGAAAGATCTATAATTTAGGATAACCTAAGATCCAAAAGCAACCTTCAAAGAATTCATTACTTTTACACTATAGGCCCAAACATTGTGAAACAACGTTTGGGCATCCCTCCTAGCATAGAGCTTTTAAATGGTACAAGGAACGTGATTGGAAGATGCGTAAGTCACAGATCTCATTGTAACAAACAAAATAAAACAATCTAAATTAACATATTAATAGATTGGTGAACCATCTACCATTGCTACTACCAAAATATATATAAAAGCAATTTCCTAATTTTTTTAATTCATGAAAACTTTGAAATTCAATAACTTTCACACCGTAGGTCCAAACATTACAAAACATAGAGTGTGCAATCTTCTTCACAGAGAGCTTTCTAATGCTAGAAAAACACCATTGATGGATGCATGGTTACAAAGATCTCATCTTAATAAAACAAACAAACAAACAAATAATCCACTTTAAGGTAAAGTAAAGATTATTATAAAGATGTTTTCAAAACATGTGGGCTAAATAAATTAACCTTTGTTTTGTGCATCCCTCTTCATGAATGGAGAGTTTCTAATGGTTTCTTGAACAAAATCCGAGGATGCACAATTTTAAAGATCTCACCATAACAAAAAAAACTAAGTAATGTAATGAATAGACTTATGCAGCCCTATCTCATTGGCTTATTTTTTGTCATGATTTAGTCATGCATTTGTTTTCATAACTTTTATATTGTATGTTTAGATCCCACAACAAAAGCCTATGCACCCCTTCTCGAAGAGAGCTTTCTAACGATACCAAAAATTTGACCAAGTCACACACAATCCAAAAAAATCCATAATTTAGGATAATTTAAGATAAAAAAAATAACTCAAGAAAACTTTCACACTTGATATGTCCAAATGCCACAAAACAAAATCCGTGCACCTCTTATTGTAAAGAGTTTTCCATGGGTACTAAAAATATAACCAAGTGACGCACACTCCAAAAGATCCATAATTTAAAATAATTTAAGATCCAAAAAATTTCAAAATTTTTGCACCATATATCCAAATGCCATAGAACAAAGTCTATGCACTTTTTTTTTGCAAAGAGTTCTCTAACGGTATCATGAAGCTTACTAGGGGTTGCTTGATTCTAAAGATCTCATTGTAATGAATAAAACAACCAGCCTCATTTAAGGTGTAAACCCCGTGTAAAATTAATATATCTTGTATGGTTCCACAATCAAAACAAAATCAAAAGAAAAGTAATTTTCTATTTTTCTATTCTATATAGATTTAGAAATTAAATATCTTAATAAATGAACCAAATAGTCTCATTTGAGGATTTAAAACGAGACTATTTAATTTTGTTTTCATAATTTTTGCACTACAAATCTAAACGCCACAAAACAAAATCTATGCACCCTTTGTTGCATACAACTTTCTCTGATGGTACCAAAATGAAACCAAAAGATGGACAATCTATAATTTAGAATACTTAAGATCCAAAATAATTCAAAATTCCATAATTTTGACACTACATCTCCAAACCCCACAAAACAAGTTTGTGCATTGGCCCCTTTTTGTAGAGATATTCTAATGGTACAAAGAATGCAACTGAGGGATTTAAAGTCCAAGAGACCCATCCATATGTCCAAATGCCACAAAATGAACTATCTTGCATTGTTTCTTGTAAATGTTCCAATGGTTCCAAAAATGTGACCAAGTGATACACAATGATTGTTTGAATAATCTAAGATCCAAAAATGATTGAAAAATCCACAATTTTCAAATTGTATGTCAAAACAATGTGAGACAAAGTCTTTAAACCCCTCCATGCATGGAGATTTCTAGCAATATGAACATAGATAGGATATAGATGGTCCAAAAAGATTTATAGTTTTGGATAATTTAAGATCCAATAATAACTCAATTATCCAAAACTTTCATACCATAGGACCAATCACCATAAAATAAAACCCATGCACCCATTCTTGTAGAAAGATTTATAATAGTATCAAAATGTGACTATTGAATGCATGGTCCATTAGTTCCATAATTTATGATAATTCAAGATTAAAAAAAATTACTCAAAAATCCATAACTTTCACATCATACATCCCAATGCCACAAAACAAAGTCTTTGTAGTCTTCCTTGTAATGGTAACAAGAACACAACCTAGACACACTTTGTTTTAGAGATCTCATCATAACAAAAACAAACAAACAAATAAAGAACCTAATTTAATGTACAGACTAGACAGTGTGCCTTGTATTGTTGCCACAATATAAATCAAAGCTCAAATTAAAGTAATTTCTAAATTTTATTAAGTTAGAAAAGCTTTGAAATTCAATAACTTCCAAGCTGTAGGTCCAAAACCCACAAAACAAAGTTGATGAAACCTTCTTCTTAGAAAGCTTTTTCATAATATAAAGAATACAACTAAAGACATATGGTCCAATTTAAACGATGTCACCATATGACCATAATAAAAAAATTAAATTTAAAATTTAAAAAAAAAACATATAACTTGATTTAAGGTAAATAGATGTATAGACTAAAGTAGCCTTGTATTGTTGATCCTCATCTCAAAAATCCATAACTTTCACACCCTATGTCCAAACATCAAGAAACAAAATTTGTGCACCCTCTTCTTAGAGAACTTTCACATATGAATTTTTTTATATATTTTATCAAACTACCAACAATATATGTAATTTTCAAGAAGTACATCAATTTTCCTATATTCATTAATCTTGTTTGGTAGTGAAGCCATATAGAATTGTGTCAATACCATTTTTTGTAGAAAATGGTACAATAGAGTAACAATTCAAACTCCATTAATTTATAAATGTTGTAACTTTGGTAAAGATCCTAGAACTATCACATATGATAAATAAGTGAAGGCTTGCTTGCATTTGCAAGAAAATATCACAAAGTTTAAACCCTAACAAGGTATACAACTAAAAATTGTACAATCATTTAGGTATACTACATTTCAATACCTTAGGATTAAGAATTTAAGATATAGAATAATGTCCATTGTCTTTTCAGATTTTAAAAATGTTGTTAGCTAGAAACCATCCAAAGAGTAGACAAATTCAACCTTTGAAGTTTTGGCAATTTTTTTGGTCAAAACCTTATTTGGATTTGGTAGTAGCTACCAATACACTAGAAAAAAATTACTTTAGGATGAAATTGCCCAAAAAATGTATAGGAAAAGTTAAAAATAACATGGGTGAAAATACATATATTTTGGATGGATGTCCAAAAAAAAGGTGATTGTTCTAATCCACCTAAGATTGTAAAATAGTTAGTTCTATTAAGAAGAAAATAGAATTACAATGCTCATAAAATGGCCCAAGAATAAGCTAAGTGCACCTAATTGAGACCACTTTTCAAAACCAATCACTATAGATTCTTGCTTGAAATGTACTACCTTATTTATGAGTACCTAGGGTGACTTTGGATGCATCTATTTTTAACACTACAAAAATTCATAGTTTATTCATATATAGTCTAAAAAGTGCACAATCTAAAAAGAATCTAGAATAATCTTTTGACTTCCAACAAGATCCATGGCAATTCAATAATAGGAACATATCACGGGGGGGAGGGGGGGGCATTCATTTTTGTCAATTAGAAACCATGAGCGACCAAGTGGTTTCTAATAAATGATAATTTCAACCTCAAATTTTAAATGATGTTGGATAATGACTATAGGATTCTATTTCCAAAATTTCCAACTCAAATAAAATATGGAATGATTTTTAGAAGAGGTTGAAAATGAATTAAAATGGCATGATTTTCAACTCAAATATTTGTTGAGAACACATTTAGAATTTTAGATGGCCAATGCATCAATATTCATCTCAAAGTGAGCTTTCAATAGAGAGTTATTTTTAGGAATTTTTTTAGGATGTAATATAGGGGTGTGAAAGTTATTTTTCAGTTTTTTTATATATCTAATTACTTCAAAAGTTTGTAACTAATTATTATCAACAAATAAAAATATCAATAATTCAAAATATGAACTATCAAAGTAGAAAAATCAATTCCTATTTTTTTTTATTTTTTTTTATTTAAGTTTTAGGATATAATATAGGGGGTCTAAAATTTTGGCCGCTCATGGTTTCTAATTGGCAAAAATGAGTGCACCTTCCGGGGAACAAATTCAATTATTTGCTTATATACAGATGCAGGTAGGAAACTTGGGAAAGCATAGGAGCCACCCTTTCACTAGCTTCTAAAGTCTTTTAGAAGCTTAGAGCATCGCCAAAGCTATAGAAAGAACATGGAGGTCAATCAAAGGCTATTTGTTGTTTGGCTTTCCTTGTTCAAGGAAACATTTTGCTTGAAGAGGCATGGCTACCATAAACCTATTGTATGTGACGAGCCCCAATTTTTTTAAACACATTTTAGGTGATGTCCAAGTGACATCCAATGCAACAAATCCGTGTTTTTATGTCAACAATGATGTTATGGTAGACATTTTTGATGACATAAAAACATGGAAGTGTTGCATTAGATGTCACTTAGACATCACCTAAAATCTATTTAAAAAAATTGGACTTGTCACCTAGAACATGGGTTTCTTATAGTGAAGTAGAACCTCACTTTAGCCATATCTCCCAATTCTAACAAAGGGTCTAAAGCAGCCGATGATGTGCTTCCAATCTGCACATTCACAGTATAACAATTTGTTTTATTACCATAGGCATCAATTTGCAAATAGGTCTTTGTGTATGGTAGCGAGTATATGTATCACTACAAGAGAAAGGGGTGTTTTAAGTATAGTCCTAGTAGTATAGTCTTTTAAGTAATGACCTTTAACTAAGTTTTTTAGTAAAAATTTACTAAAGAGACTGTCTTTTTAGTAAATTCTTACTAAAAATCTTACTTAAAGGTCATTACTTAAAAGACTATACTACTAGGACTATACTTAAAACACCCCTTTTTCTTGTAGTGTATGCCAAACCTAATTGAAACATCATTCAGCATTACTAACACGCAACCTTAACCCTTAAAAGACGGACCTATCACCGCGGGGAAAAGAGGGGTGCAAAATGCAATGCTTGACCAAGGGGAACAACATTGTTCCCGCACATGTTTAGCTTTGGAAAAATTGTACAAACCAATACCTGATGCTACCCAATCAAAAATAACAAAAAAGGCAGTGTGGCATGAAATGTTTTCATGTGAAAATCTTTACTATCTTCATGGAATTAGGGCTACCTAAAAATATGAAAGCAATTAAAAACACTAAATTTGACTTCCCATGATGATTGACATATGTGTGGTCAATTTTCATGGCTCACATGTTTTGCAAAAAATTGCCCAAATTGGAGCTTGTTTGTGCATTTCATAGGCCAGCACAAAATCATTGAAATTAGCCTAGCTTACTTGTTATTGCATGCTTTGTCAAACAATTTGATTCAAGTTGAGCATCTTAAGATTCTTTAACTCCGTTACTCTTTGAGTTTTTACAAATTAGGGGTACTTTGACCTAGAATGAGTATAGAGTCCAAAAATTGACCAAAATGTGGTTGACCAGTCACTAAAGCGTCAAACTCTGAAGGATTCATACTCAATTCAATTCACATTATGAAAAACCAAGAACTCAGATGCGACCATATTTGATGGGTCACCGGATTTTGGAAACAACATTGTATGTGTTGATCAAAAATATATACTTACAATCGAACATGAGAAAGCCCCCATATAAACCACTCAAAATTGCTAGACAGCACAAGGCCCAATTGAGAATTAAATGTCCTCCGAAGAACACACCAAATGAAATATCTTCRAGTGCCTCTGGAGCACTTTCAGGTAGCTATTTCTGTAAGTACCTTCAGTTGGTTGAAACGGGGGGCCAAACACATGCAATCCTTAAGCACGACTTCTTTCTTACCCMTTAGCCCTAAACCCTAAAACAACGAAAGCCTAAACCACGAGGTACTTGCCTAAACCAACAGAATCGTTTAAGTCAAGACGTACAATTATGTACGACAAATCAATGTACTGATTCTCTTCTGCTCATGCTGCATACCTCACCTCAACTTCTTAAGAGAAAGTTTTCAATATCCCGGTGGCAATCCGCAACGTAAACCACTCCCAAGTAATCACCCGTTCACTTCCTGGGAGGGTTCTGCTGCGCAATCAGTTGTAATGCCTGATTACGTGGGCAAACCTGCGTATTTGAGCATCACGGATTCTTCATCCAATCTTGTTATTTCGTCCCACGTGTTTCATCCAACTTTGATTTCCCTGCTCGTGATTTACGTCGAACAATGGCCCTCGTTGTCGGGCATTTTGCAATATAAAGCACCTCCTCGTCCGGCTCCGCCCTCCTCCTTGACCCTTTATATCGCGAAATGCCCTCCTCCATGGGCATTGCCCTATACGAAATCCACCATCTACCTCGCTACTCTGCCAACTCTCAAGACTTTCCTTATCACACACACAACAAAAACACCAATTCAAAAAAAAAAATCTCCAAGACTCTATATTGCACACACAAGTCGCAGCTAAATGAGTTGGCAAGTATCCGGCAAATGTGCAAGAGAGTCGCAAGAGAGATGGGTGCCCAACACTGGTTATTGCTAGTGGAACTTCATAGCCACAACTATGAATGTACCAGAAGTGTACATTTCAGTGTACATTTCAGGAGGTGGTCGTTTTTAGTGACCGCTACATTACAACTTCAAAAATTTGTAACTAACTTCTTGAAGGTCTGAAAAATATGAAACAACTTGGGTTAGATGTCAATTCCTTTTTTCTTCCCATAAAAATTTACTGAAAATTGTTTCAAGGTGTTTAGCTTCCCTAAAAACGCAATCAGCTCTTAAATGGTCGCTTTAAGAGCAGTCTACTTTAGTATCACAATGCCCAGCAACCATTATTTTTGCAACACGGAGGCACTCTTTACACTTGGATAAACAAATTTAGCTTTTTCAACATCAATTATCGTACATTGAGGTTGGGGTTGTGGTTAGATTTGTTAGGCCCCATGTGAAGTCATTTCTTTTTCTAGTTTAGTTTTTATTCATTCGTTTATTTTTGGAATGTTTGGAAGGTTCATTTTACAAGGTTTGAAATATTTTGTGACCTTTAGCACAATTCAAAAAAAATTCTAATCTATAGTAGTACTCATAACTTTATCAATATTCAAGGCTTTGACTAGTGATACTTGCAACTTTACCAAAATTCATAGCTTCAACTTTGTGGTTTTTTTGGGGATTAAGATTATTTTCATCAATATTTTCTACACTATCAATCAATTATGCCACATTATAATTCCAAAATTTCATTAGATGCTATATTTAATTATATTTTGAATTATTTTTTAACCAATCTATTTTGAGCATAGGGTAGTTTAGCAATGCTAAATTTCAATATTAGTATGGACACCAACGGATGTGATAAAGGTGAAATTTACAWTGTGATTGGAGGAGAAGAGGTGGTCGAGTGTCACTTTATACAAGTTCAAGATGAAGGAAATGACCATAGCCAAAAATAGATGAAAAAGTGACATAGAATCCTACAAGTTCACAAAATAAGAGTCTTGGCTTTGGCTTTTGGCTTTTGATTTTTCATGTTTCATGTTTCACATTTCACATTTCATGTTTCTTTTTGCACTATTCGCTTGTCACTTTGGGCATTTGACTTTGGGCATTTAAGCTTTAGGCTTCCAATTGCATTTATGAAGTAGAAGCGGAAGTTAAAGTGCAGACATAGAAATCTAAGACAAAATAAAAGAGGAGCTTTTTAGTCAATAAATAAACAAGGCATGAATGTCTATGAAAAAAATTCAAAAGATTCAATATTTTCACTTTCCCATCAACAATTTAGCAAAAAAACAAATTAGCCATTGAAGGCCTTATCTTTGGCTAAATTGACTCCAATTGGCCATTGAAGGCCGAAAGTCAAAAAATTTCCTACCTTCAAAATCTGTAATCAACCATTATCGCAAAGGCTTCATGCTTAGGGTATTCACTCTGTGTCTTTGAATTTGCTTTGGCACATAAGGAGAATTAAACTCTAGTTTCCACTATAGCAAGAGGATTCACATCCTCCACCAACATCCTTTCCTACAAGTTTGGTATCCACAAACCTCTTCTACTCTTCTGTACTCCTTAAAATGAGTTAGACCGCGTATTATCATCATTTTTGCAAAAGCTAATTTTATGGCTTCAAAGTGTGTGTTTCATCTTTTTCTTAGTAGTTTTCTTTTTCAATCCAAGATATACATAGGTAAGTTACATGCTTTGAAGTTGGTTGTTGGAATTTGAGGATTCAACAACTCAAAGGCCATCTTATAAGAAGAAACACAAGGTCATTTTGAAGGATTGTAGTAATGATAAGAGGGCCAATGAGATCTTGGGTATGGATTAGAAATAATATTGTAGATGGTATGATGTAATGGACATACGGAATATCACCTAGCAAGTTTCCAAAACATTCTTCTAGCAAATGCAATGGAAAAAGATGAAAAATAAGACAACCTATGTACCCCATTGCATTTACTATCTTCACCACAAGTTACCACTCTAAGACCTAAACCACAAGAGAAGAAAAAGTGCAATCAAGAAAAATGCAAGGGCTATTATACTACTAGAAAACCATGACCAAAAGAACATAAAATCAACTAATTTCTGTTGTTTGGAGCACTCAAATGACCATTTTCACTAATTTTTGAGGTTTATGTGAAAATCAACAAAATGACGGTTATTTTTCTGTTGATTTAAATAGTGCAATGACCAAATCAACAAAATTGAGTAGAATATGGAATCTTTTTGGAATCCTTTTGGAATCTTTTAAGAATCTTTGGGAATCTTTGGAAATTTGTACATAGATAGAGATTTTTGGGCAACTAGAACTAATAGATGTAATCGGCTTGAAATTTGTTTAACACATTTTCAACAAGATTGTTAACAAAATCTCTATAGTTAATTAAAAGGCATATAAACACGCCATTTTTTTCCAAGATCTACTATATTTGACACTCAATTCTAATAGTGTTCATCATTAGAAAATGAACATTAGTAATGGACACCTTTGCACACAGTCTTAAATAGAAAAACCATAATCATTCATTTTCAAAATCAGATTTTAATGCTAAAACTAGATTTCAAAAAGATTTTTTCAAAAATCTAAACTATCAAAAATTGATAACTTTTAATTAAAGTTTAAAATATTGTTGGCACCGAAATTTGGTGCCTTAATTAATGAATGGCTCACCATTTGTTAAAAAATAAATAAAATTGGTGCCTAACTCATTTAGGAGTTAAAACATAATTCTAATATAATGATTTTTTCATAAGACTTAATCATTCGAAATTCTGTTTTTTTTTCAATTCAGCAAACTTTGAAGGCCACTTCGGCATAGTAGATTAGTAGAACACCTTTTCTCAAAAAACTTGGAACAAAAAAAAGTTGTAAATTCAAGATAAATTTCACCTCCAAATTTTTTTTGTGATTTTGAGACTCTAATCAAAAGTTATGGACAAAAATCAGAATATATTTTTTGGCATTTTCAAACACCTTCTCTGTTTTCTATCCATAACTTTTGATTGGAGTTTCAAAATCACAAACGGATTGTTGGATGTGAAATTTGGCTTGATTTGTCAACTTTTCTTAGTTCAAAGTTTCTTGAAAAAAGTTGATTTATTATGCCTAAAAGGACTCTGAAGTCTGCTACGTTGAAAATCAAATGAGAAACAATGTCAAAAACAAAGTAAATAAAAACTAAAACTATAATACATCACTTGAACTAATGCATGGTGCAATGGTTTGAACCTTTGGACCTCACTCATGATGAGGTCCAAGGTTCAAACCCTTGGAAGCGGCGCCTCTATCTGTGGCCGCCTCTCCCCGTGGCGGGGGAGCTGCCCGCGTGGCCTCCGCTTGCCCACGAGGCGGGCGGTTGGTAACTTACTTTTATTTCCATTGCCCGGATTTTCCGGGCAGCTGGAAAAAAAAATTAATTTAAAATCATGCAAAAAAAAGTTTGAGAAAAAAATTCAAAATAGTAATGTTTTTGGATTTGTCCAAAACGACAGAATTAGACAACACTTTTCAGTTTGATTTTGTCTGAAACAATGCGTCCAAAATGACTGAACAAACAACAGTTTTCAGTTGGATTTCTGTTGTTTTGGTCACGGCATTTCTAGTAGTGTTAAAACAAGGGTGCAAGTAATTTCACCACTCTCAATTCTTCATTTTAACAACCAAGCAATTTTTTGAAGGACAACAACAAAAACTTTGCAGCTTTTCCATAAAAAGTTTGACTACTAGCAAATAATGAACTACATTTATTCTAAATCACTATCAAAATAGATGGTAGGATTGTACATACAATAATTGTCATCCCAAAAGCTTTTAGCTAGAACTTCATGCATGTCAGTTGCTACTCAAAGAAAATTTATATCTTTTTCATTTTTAGCAATTCAAAAAGCCTCATTTTTATTGTTTATATTTTTTGTCGTTGTAATGAATTTGCCTTGTGTTGAATTTTCATCTCCTCGCCTCTACAAATTGTTGCATGGGCAGCTTGTACTTCCAAATTCCAATCTATTCCTAGTTTCACCATTTCAATTTTTATTGGCTATTTCTATTTCCACTTCTCCAATCTAGCTTTGGTCAAGTGGATCCTTCATTGTTATACATAAATCGCGCAACAAAATACAAGTAAAAATGAGATTAAAAAGTTCCATTCATAATGAAATATGTGTCCACTTCATTATGATTCTCTTGAGGAATGCTCTTATAGTGTTTTCTAACCCCATTTATGTTCAAAGGCATTAGGAAAATTTTCAGCCCTGCAGAGGGCTGTTAAGACTTCATTTTTGGCACCCCCGCATTGCTAATACAGAAAAATAAAAAAATTATTTTTTTTTGAAAAATATTTTTTTTTGAAAAAAAATATTGAAAAAAAAAAAATTAAAATTAAAAAATAGTCAATCTTATGTGTTGTTGACGTGGCACCAATAGTGCCACGTCGGATTCCAAATTTTGAAAAATAAAAAATATCTTTTTATTTTTATTTTTTTTTGTGATTGCACCGCAGGGGTGCAAAACTTGTAGTCTCTTGGAGGACTGAAATTTTTCCTAATGGGTATTTAGAGAGGGGTATAAAATAATACTCCCTCCGTCCCAAAATGATCTTCTTGTTAGACCAAATCTTATGGATTAAGGATAAAAATAACTTTTTAAAGACTTAATTCGCATAGTATGTAGAGTTTGGTGTTCTCTTTGCCAGGGTTGCTATTCTGTGAGCCTATGAGCCTGGAAAACTGTGAGCCTGTGAGCCTGGAAAACTGTGAGCCTATAAGTTTAGGGGAAATTTTTTTACTCGGCACCTATGACCGTGAATTTCAGAGGCATGTTAGATTAAGATGGAATTTGATGATGGACCTATGGTTGTGGGCGTTATAGAAAAGGAACATAGGGTTTAGGGTATTAGGGTCATGGTCTCTTTTTTTGCAAACTTATCATACAATGAATACAATTGCATTACCAATGAATACATCTGGAAGGAAGAAGGGTGAATTATAACAATTCAAATATGAAGCCGTAATTTAGGTAGTACATCAGTCTACATGCAAGAAAATAGAGATTATAACCCAACATACTGAATGTTTGCTAACATAGAATCAAGAAGATGATATTGACATAGATTGAGAATGGCCACTACTGTCAGTCGATGATGTCTCCCTCTCTGACTCTATTGCTCCAACATCCAAAAACTGCATAACTCTAGGATCTAAATTACTAGATTTTTTCCTGGTAGGTGTTTTTTGCTCAGATGCGAATGCTGAAGCTAGTACCGCTGCATAGGAAGGCAATATATAAGACTTCTCGGGGCTAGGAAAAAATCCGGATGAAGCGAAAAACGGTCTGTGGATTGCTTGTCTAGGAATCATGCTGCAAACACAAAATATAAAATAAGAAATAAGTATAAAATCGTATGCAAGTGTAAATGAACATAAAACATGGAGATTGATTAGATGGTTTGCGTATATATTCATAGTTACATGTCCAAATGAATATGCAAGATGGGGATGGACTCACTTATTGAAGCGTGATTTCTTCACTATATGAGGAATTTGAACCTCTTCTGCATCTGGATCATCTGAAAGCTCTGTGACTGCTGCAGTAGGTCCAGGACCATCTGATACTACACAAATCATTGGGGCTAGAACTGAGTCAAAGATGGCCTTGTCTGCCTCTAGGGCAATAATATACCTATTGAGAATTCTGCAGGCATGGATGGAGGCCCCTGACAAAAAACAGAGGACCAAAACAAAGTTAGAATTTTAAGGATGAAGATGCTAGAAACTATGGAAATGAGCTTCAAAAAAATGATTGCAGAAGGTTCTAAAATTTACCTGCTGCAGCAGAACAATCCATAACAATGTCGCATGGAAGAGATGATGCTTGAATGAGCATCTGCAAAAAACGCACATCTTTCTCTTGTGCATCCCTCCAGGCTTAGAGTTGCTGTCCATGGAGAGAGTCTCCTTCTTAATATAGTTCTAAAGGATGTCATCAATAACAACATCCACCCCTAAGTTCTTCAATTCTTGACACTCTTGGAATTGGAACTTAGACGGTCTAACGTCAGTGAAGCTCCTGACAAACAATATAATTCCAAACTTCTGGGTCTGCAAAAAGAAATATGGCCAAAGACATCAAATTCAAAGACAAGTGCACTTGTACAGTTTAGACTGGATTTGTGAGATAAAAAAAACATAGATGACAGGAACCAAAGATTTCACTGATGATTGATAAAAAAACAGACTTCCAGGGTAGTATAGTGCATTAGAAAACCAAAATCAACTTTCAAATCTCATAGCATTGAATTCATCAAAGTCAAAAATGATAAAAAATTACAAAAAATTAAAATGGAATTACCGTGGAAGAAGGTGCAACAGGTGAGGCCAAATGTAAACGGTTCATTCCCCACCAATCCTTCTTCTTCAAGAATGAATACGACGACGCATATCCTAGAATCTCGCCTTTACAATTAAGAAAACGCAAATCAAAGTAACAAGAGGCAATGATGTCTTACCCAAAAAATGAACGAGGTGAAGACTTCAATAGACATCGGGTACCAACTTTTCCTCAAGTTTTGTTTACAATGTGACATCTCAGAGGCACTTAGATGTTCAACGAACTTATCCAATGGCAGAACGCCATACTTGCGCACACAATACAACGTGTGCACCAAGCTAGTCTTGATAAAGGAGTTCTTGGTCTGCCTGAAACATAGTACAAAATGGCATTAGAGACTACAAAAACCACAAATGATACATCCAAAAGCAAATGTGACAAAAGAAGCACTTACTTGTTAATGTCATGCATAGCGTGCATGGCATTAGCAATTCTTCCCTTTGTTTCCAAAATGATGGAGTCTACAGCAACGTGTCAGTCCTTCTTATCACTGTAGTTTCTTGAAATGTAGGATCTCCAAGCCAGCAGGCGGTGGTTTCCATCACAAACAAAAAACTTAGAGCCTTGAAGATGCTCCAAGCCGGGTGTGGCAGTTAAGAAGGCATTGAACTCATCATTTTTTTCATGCCATAGTGGACTCCAGGTCTCTTTGTCTGCATTTGAGAAGATCTCTTCTTCGCCTTGCTCATTAGTAACAGACACATAGAATACAGTAGAGCCATCCCTATAGCCATTTACAAACTCGTTTTCCAATTTTGTAAGATTGCATTGCAACGCTGGTCTGACCATAGGCATGGCAACCATACGACACAAAGGAATCATAAGGCGTGAAATAGAGTGGTTTCATCCGCAACTCAGAAAGGGATTTTACTGAATTTACTCTCTGTTCTCTCCGTAGAGAATCTTCAGTGAGTGTTTCATGTGCCCTGTCCATTTCAGCTTCAACTGCTCTATTCTCCACCGCTTGATCTTCATGAACGTCTGTATCCTTCAAAGCATGGGACGCTGGTGGAATGGCTTCATGAGTGCCCATCTGCACACATAAAATATAGACGGGTAAAATTCTATACAAATATGTGGTCATCAAGAGTTCTATGTAGATGCTCGGTCGTCAGTTTTTTTATCTTCAAATGACAACATAAATTCTGAAAAACCATAACATCCTCTGTTCCATTYGGCGCCGAGGGGAAGGATTTCAACAGTAAACCCTAAATCAAAATTCTAAAATGTATGGACAAGTCCCTATAACTACCGATCAAGAAATCAACCCTCCATGCCGATCGGTCATCCTCAGCTTCATCGGTGAGGACGCATTCGGCGCCGAGGGAAGGAATTTGGTATTCACGTTCAAGCCCAATCTGAGATCGAAAAGACGAAACGTGACTAGGTGAATTCTACCTTGCACAAAATACTTTTAAAATCCGAAAAAGCGAAAAGGCAACAACCACGACTAGATCTACAACTCCGCGTTTATACGGTGAACGGAAGGATCGCAAACTGGGTAAATATCCCCTCGGCGCCGAGAAGAGAATACCTTTCCTCAAACTCTATTTCTGAAACCCCAAATCACACGAATACAACATAAAACAGTCAAGAAGTCAACCCTTCATTTAGATCGGTCCTCATGAGCTTGATCGGCAAAAACCATGACTGCTCGGGACACCCAATCAACTAAACTAAATAAACAAACCTGTACACAACACTTATCAATGAGGTAGAATATCTTTGCATGCCCTTAAATACTCTTTTGGACCAGCACTACTAGATGTAAATGTTCATACTGTTCATCGAACTGTTCATAATTGTTGAACTATTTCTTTGCAGGCAGTGTCTTCCTGTAGCCACAGTTGAGGACGGGTCTGATTGCAGAAATCCTTACTTGTTGCCTACTCTAAATAGACCTATCTGATACTTGAAAGCACACCCACTAGAGTAGGAACACCAGGTAACCAAGGCATCCTACCTTCCAATTTCCAAATTGCAGGATTAGCGTTTAGCAGTGTCTCGGAATTTGGATCGACAAAATCTAAGTTCAGTTTCAACCCGAGTTGAATGATCTGATCTTAATCCAAATAATTCGGTTCAGATCAGATCATTCAACTCGGGGATGATCTGATTGGAGATTGGGGATGATCTGATTAGAGAACCGGAACCACATGTCGAGCCACCGTGATCAGATCACTGAACTCGGTGAATTCAAAAACTCACTCTGGATCCCGACTGGATCTTCAATCCTAAAACTCCAACAACCACGGCTGTATCGGCAACTCAGGCACTAAGCGATTCTTCTGACAACAAAAGGATCGAGGGGGAGAATATAGATCTTTAAACTCTACATCGGAAACGCCAGATCACAAGGAATTAACTTACTCTGACCCAGAAACCAGCCTCCCAATCAGATCGGTCCTCCTCTGCCTTCGTCGGCGAGGACGCATTTGGCGCCGAGGGGAGGAAACATGTACCCACATTCAAGCCAAAAGCATGATTCCAAACGGTGGAGATTACTCCTAAACTGCAGCATTACCACTGTAATTCCTGGTTCTTCAAATCCTAATTGCTACGAAAGTCTTACAGCTTTTTCTCAATTTGCTAGCAAGCGCATAAAAAGGAGAAACTCGTAGAAAACCTAGGTCGGCTGAGCCTTGCCAACTGTCATCAAGGTCACCAAAGGCAGTTATTAATTTGAACCCTCATCAGAAAACGCTGCTGAAATGTTGTAACCGTGTCTAAAGGTTGGGTTTTCAACTTGTGCTTGAATTGTGTGCCCTGTCAACTTACTCTAGGTGGTGGACATTGGACTCTGTGGCGGTGGTGATGGGAGCCAAGCAAGGAACCGAATTGCTGAATTTTGAGCCACACTCATTCAACGATGTGGATTCAAAATCACACTCATCATCCACGCAACCCTAAAACCCCAGCAACCACAACTGGAGATTCAGCTGCGCGTCTTGACTATGAACAGAGGGATCGGAGTGTGTGGAAATCTTCCATCGGCGCTGAGGGGAAAAAAACTGGTCCTGAAACTTGACTACGGAAATCCCAGATCAGAGAGGGATCGGAGAGTGTGGAAATCTCTAGTCGGCGCCGAGGGGAAAAAAACTGGTCCTAAAACATGACTACGGAAACCCCAGATCATAGAGGGATCGGAGAGTGTGGAAATCTCCAATCGGCGCCGAGGGGAAAAAAATTGGTCCTAAAACGTGACTACAGAAACCCCAGATCACAGGAACTTTGGAGAGTGTGGAAAAGTGGAAATCTTCCGTCGGCGCCGAGGGGAAAAAAATTAGGGCTTATGGTCTGCCCTCTCTCATGACAAGTGCATCCAATGATATCTTTCCTCGACAGTCGGACTATTCCACAGTAGACATGCCACTTGCTTAAATAGGTATTAGAAATTCTCCTCAATGTGAGCAGAGCCCCTTGAATAGGACTCCTATTGCATTTGTCCGTGTGAAGCAAGAAGGTATTTCTCCTATCATAAATTTATCTAGTGAATCGGAAGGCGAGTCCCCTGTCCAAACAAGTATGCAACCTGCACCCATTCATAGAGGTCCGAGTGAAGATATGAAGCAAAATTCCTCTCAGTACAGCACCCCTTCTGCCAATCCTAGTCTATCTACTCACTTGCGTCCCCCAACCTATCCAACTAATGATGTGCTACGGAGTATTCTTGGTTGTCTTCGCAAGTTAGCTTCTATTTGTGGGTCTAGGAATGAAGTAGCTGCTTTAGACTATGATTCAATTACACATCAGAAGGTGCAGTACCTTCCTTCTGACTTTGATGAAAACGTAGTATTCGAGTTGCCCTATCTTGTTGGGTCTTCTATGGCATCTGCTGCTGGAAACCTCCAAGGCATGGATAAACGTTACAATGGTCATGCATGGTGTTGAACCATGACTTCGAACATCCACAACAAAGATGGTTTGAAGTTCAGAAGATCCTCTTGTGCTGGCCATTTGGTTTGCAACAATTCGGATTGCGACTACTTGAAACGGTCGTTAAAACACAATGAAACAAAGTGGTGTGGTTATACTCCTATTCCATTTTGTGTTGGCTCAATTCCACCTAAGGAATCGACTCTTCTTTGCAAGATATGCAAATGTCCTCCGGAGTGCGCTAGTTCCTGTGATGCTAGAGTGAATTATGTATTTAGCACTACTCCCGTCATGTCCCGAGCATGCATTCATTTAGGAAACCACATGCATCCTATGGCTTCTGGAACATGTAGAGAGTTCGTAGACACTATCCACGAGCTAATTGCTGGAGAAGTTTCTAAAACACTTACTGCCACCAACTCGGCCATCGCATTGGCTGCTAGTAAGCAATTTCTAGACAACCTTCTCATTCACGATGGTGAAGGACCAAAGGAGATGTTGCAGGGAAAGTCGATGGAGGATGTAATGGATAGGTTTCAAATATTGAGCTCCCCTAATATTTGCAATACTATTTCTTCTTTCCGCAATAGCGGTAAGGGTGGGATCATAGACAGCATTATGAATATGAAACGGAATTTGAGGTTTGAATACATTCATGGTAGTGTATTTCCAGGACAAGGTCAAGAAAAAATTTACTTGTTTAAGATGTTGGTCGAAGGACCTGGTAGTGGTGTAGACCTAGTCAGACGTATGCAAGAAGGAGGGGATTTAGAAAACACTTGGATCATGTTTGACCACATAAAATGGGTAAAATGGTGGACAACAATGGCTTGTCATGTCTATGACACTAGTTACAGGAGGGTAATGACAATAGCAGTCTGTGACATGCAATCCGAAGATACAGAATTCCAATGCATTATGTGGAGGTCTCTAAATGAAGTCATGAGGCGGAATGGTGTTTTGGACACCAACTTCAAGGGCTTCATGACAGATAGTGCTCAAGCGAATTGGAATGTAGTTCGAATTGTATATGGAACCGGAAATCCCAAAACGGAGATGTCGAATCGGGAGCGGATGTGCCTCCTCCACTGGAGTACCTCCATGCATCGGCACACACAGAAGCACATCAAACCGGATATGTAACAACAACATATTCGTCTATGCAAACAATACAAGGTCTCCAAGACTAAGGAGGATGCCGAAATGCGATACTTAGCCATTAGATCTTGGTGGCTATCATCTGGAGCAGCCTCTGAAGATGCTCTGCGTGATCTGGAGTTGTGGCTCGCCTTCTGGCACTTTTGATATCCCCAATGGGGAAGAGCTGCGGAAATGGTAAGTCTTACTAGATTTTTCTATTTTTATTGGTTGTGCTCGAAAGTCAAAACTGCTTTTCATTTCAAATTTTTTTTGGTCAATTTCTTGAAGTAATTACTACAGAGGGGTTTCGTGATCAAACCAYTRTGKTCCTRAGTCTCCCCTYGGAGCCRAYGGGAGAATTGACCGCTTGCTGTTGAGATCCAAATTTGTAGAGAGAGAGAGAGAGCTAAGTACAACTACTGAAAGTGAAAGTGTGTATAATATAAGATATTTCTTTGCATGTCTTATAACACTTTCTCTCTTTCAGGGTTTGACCGTGGAAGAAGTTGCTGACTTGCCTTCATGCAACTTATCCAAAACTGTATACAATAAATGGTTGCAACAATCTGGTAATCGAGGTGATGATTTGTTTGCCACCACATGTGATGACTGCATTCGAGCTTTCCAACAAATGACAAACTATCGTGCGTTTCTGAAGGGTAAAACAACAAGGTCAAGGCCATCTAAGGAAGAGCTTAAGCTGAGAGGCGCTAGACGTAGTGGAGATCCGAAGAAGATAGCTGAAGCTTTGAATGTCCTTCCTGGAGCAGCGGATGTTGCAACTCATATTCCGCACTTAGAGGGAGAAGAGGTGTTTGGCAGCAGTAAGCGCAAACTTGACCTCCCAGTTGGTTCAGATGGTGATTCCCACTGACCAGATAAAGTTAACTTCTCGCAACCACGAGTCATGACCCGATCCACACGCACACCGGCAACAGAGGTCAGCAAGGATGCAGAGATTGTATCTACGCCTACAAATCACCTACATGTTATATCAGCGTTGGAAAGTGACTGCGACACTTCCCAATGGCACATCGCTAGACTATCACACAAGTCTAATTGTAAGTGCCACGCTCAACAGCGGGGATTGAATATTCGTTGCGTTGCCAAGATTGCGAAGGGCTCTAAAGGTACTTCGGCTCCGACATACCAAGGCAGGAAGAAACAGTATGGTGGAAACAAGGAGGTCGTGACTGATTTTTGGTTTTGCTCTGATGATATTCAGTGGTGTGTTCAAGGCTCTAAACGTCCTTGGGTCATTGACTGGCCTCAAATACCAGACGTGTGGCCTGTACTTATTGGCACTAGTTTGACTCGCCAGGAGACACTACTATTGCAGGAGGCTGGCTTTCAGCTTCAAGATCGACCTCCTATGTCACCTCGACGCTTATTCACAATGTCCAATGTTTTTCAACGTGGTCAATAAATCATGAGCACCCACATGAATCATGAATTAATACGTATGCAAACATTCCTAATCCCTAAGGCACATAATCACTGTCTTCTTTCACCTTAGCCCCGCTACTATCACATCTAGTTCTTAAACGGTCGGCTTCATCGTCTGATGTGTCATCTGATGATGATTGTCCAATTGTCACTCCGGCTTCTTCTGCTCCCTAACGTTTCACTGATCTCTTGGATGGGCCCGTTGCCTTTTCTGTTTTTACTTTTAGTAACAGTTGCCCAACGCTTTCTCTAGAATTAGGGCCTGGTTTCATTTTCCTCTTTAAGAGAAATGAATCAAGTGGGGTTTTAACCACATTTTGTTTCTTCACTGGAAACATCGCAGAGGGTTGCATCACTCTTTTATTCTTTGTTGTAGAGGGTTCTTTCACCGACGATTCCAATGCTTCTGGCCTTTCGTGAACGGTTATCTTCCTTGCGGTCACCGTTTGACTAAATTTGGACAGACTCCTTCGACACTATCATAGATTGTCATGGTGGAAGTCGTACAACAATGGAACGTCGTTGTAACATCGAAGCTAATGTCTCGTCCCAGTCATCCTCACTACCTGATGAGGCGCTTCAAATTAGTGTCTGCGAATTGGGCACCTTTTCCGTGGACTTCAAAATTTGTTTGCCGAACCTCAAACTTCCAGAAACATCCAATGTTGTGCCCTAAGTTTTGTAAAATGCACGTGGAGGACCGGCACCGGCGGCCCGTGGTGGTCTAGGGTGCAATTGTGTGACCTCCTTCTCACGTACGCCATCGTAAACAAAAAGTCGATGTCTTGAGTCCATCACATCGGACGACCCATTGAGTTTGCCTTCCTGCACTCTCATCAGTCCTTCATCTTCTTGTCCAGTTTGTCCGTTCCTACCCACCGCTACTTCAACGACGTTTGTGTTATCTACATACAGCGCAATTGTCTCCTCAAATTCTACATCGTCATGATGCTGCTCATTTTCTTGCGTGCGCGGCGGTGCCATGTACAGACTTCTCGGAATTGAGAGCACTTCATCTCCTTCGTGAGATTCATTGTTGCCCTCTGCCTGTCCACGCCCGTCCATCCTCTCCACGTCAGTATTTTCTCTATCCTCGTGAATTACCTCACTACTGAGGCGTCGACTTCCATCTAAAAATGGCGCTACCGAGGATAAATCTTCTCCATGTCCACAGTCGTCCTCATCCGATGGATAGTCGTACACCTCCCTGCCATTGACTCCGAAGTCGTCAATGCTTGGATGAGGACTATCCAGAATTTTCTCATCCGAATCGTACACATCGTCGTTTGTGGCATTTGGGGCGTCATCATCATCTCCAGGCTCATTAGCCTCATCTGCTAACTTTGGCTCATCAGACTCCTCTGATTCCACGTTTTTATCGTACCACTCTTTTTCATCCTTTTCTTTTGACGCGGCTAAGACTTTGGCATTGGTGTAGACGTACACCAAATCCGCCGCTCTTGAGGGCTGCAACTTGTTGCGAGATTTGTTGTGAACAAAAGAATAACTACTCCAATTGCGTTCACACGCCGCCGCCGACACCGGTTGGGCCAATATCCTTTTTGCGATGGGGGCTATAAGCTTTCCACATGCGCCTTCAAAATCCCACCAAGCATGTGCCGACAATTTAGAGTCACTCGGCTCCAACATATTGTGGAACGGAGGTTCCCTAAGGCGAAAAGCTACAAATTCCTTGACCACTTGCGGATACGTTTCACGCAAATATATTTTCATCAGAACCCGCTTGCATGCCGCTGTCGCCTCTAGATCGTCCACTAACGCCTTATCCTTGAAAAGATAGGGATTCAAAAGAGCTCCTGCGTAATGCAGATCCATGTTGATCATTTGGTGTCGTACATGGTACGCTCGGACTAGTGGCAGGGTTCTATGTTGGCGCCGCCGAAAGGGTTCGGTTGCTAACCCAAGGACGTGTTCTTTTATGGCACGCATAATTACCAACACCTTCCCCATACACAGCGTTTTTGCATCCAAATCACGTAAACCGTGCATGACGGGCAACATCAACTCCACAAAATTCGTATAATGTCTCCAGAAACGGGTACTCATAATAGCCCTGTGTACATTTCGAGATAAAGATCGAGGTCCTGTGGTTTTATTCTTCTTGTTCCGTAGGAGTCTAACGTACTCATTCCATCGTACGTCCACCACACTGTGTTGCAATTCCGCTTTAACTTTGACCAAACGCTCAATCATAATCAAATTAGATGCGAACCTTGTTTCTCCCGGCATGAGCAACGCAAGATTCTTGCCCATTTTTGCATGATCTCGGTAAATAGCAAGGGGCATATAGCTCGTCTTGAAAAATGTCAGAATTTTTTTGGCTTCCTCTTTCAACGTACCTCTGCTTCTGTTCATCCAGAATGGTGCGATTGGAGTCATTGGACGTCTTCAACTGTTTCCGCAACTCTTGATTCTCCTTTTCATAAGCCACTACTTTCTCCAATATTTTTAAACGGTCCTCTAGAAGAGGTTTGAGCGAAGTGGTGAACTTTAAGAAAGTCATTGCTGAAGAGAGAAGTTGGGGCGACATTGCGAAAAATTGCTCTTCTAGATCGACAACATGCGGGGCCATTTTGGCTAGAAATTGAGCTCCACATGTCAATTTGGCAGCGCAGTTCACAAATTCAGCCACCCCCATTGTATGTTGCGAGGGAGAAAAGTCAGCGCCATGATGCTTGGTTTCAGATGCTCTTCGTTGTTCCTCAAATGAGTGGAAACCATCAAAACACTTCAACAAATTCTCCAGTTCGCTCCGATTCGGCATGGCACGAAGAACCTCCAGTTGCAAAGTGTTCAATTTGGACAGATGCAGGTGGTTGCTCTTGATTTCTGTATCGCCAACACGTGTGGATGCAGCCATACACTCGGAGGCCCTTTCATTCGGCGGTGGCGAAGAAATCTCCACAGCTTCACTCAATATTGAACTCGACGTGGCTGGCAGGTACTGAGTTGAGGGCCCAAAGATGGGGTCCAATGCGTTGCTGTCAATGAGATTGTCAATTGTAGCATTGGCCCGGTCCAGTTTGTCTTTTCTGACCTCTTTCCGTAACAAAGAACGTGATACGCTTTCCACTTCCAGGTTCTCAGACTTTGCAATTGTGGATGGGATAGGCACGTTTGTTGTCACTAGTTGGGATATGAAAAGCGCTTGGGGAATTAGAAATGTTTCTTCCTCCGTAGTTTTCAAGCGTGCTATTTCCACTTCCGCTGAAGCTCCGATGTACTTGAGGTGCGTTTCATCGTCCACTGGCTCTTTGCCTTTTCTTTGACGCATTATAGGTTTCGACCGTACTCCCGTGGGTTCAATTGCTTCATTCAATTGACCCTCCACATTGTATAAGTCCGATATATCTTTTTGGTTGCTCTCTAACTGAAGCTCCAAGCCCTTTGTCGTTAGATACGTGCTCCAATCCACCTTTTTAAGCAAGATCAGTTCCACGTACACTATGCACGCCACACTGTAATTAATGTATCCCTTACTCCTTTTTTTTCGCCAAAAAATGTTCGCCACACCTCCTCCGATCGGTGCACAAAATGTTTATTGAGGCAAGTTCACAGCTTACAACAATAATCTCGTGTGTGGGCTGCACGGGAATCTCGAGGCCATAGTTTGTCAAAGTTATACATTT
Organism: Pleurozium schreberi; assembly: GCA_006891605.1. Classification (NCBI taxonomy): domain Eukaryota; kingdom Viridiplantae; phylum Streptophyta; class Bryopsida; order Hypnales; family Hylocomiaceae; genus Pleurozium; species Pleurozium schreberi. The sequence goes on from VACF01001953.1 coordinate 134,310, forward strand.
TGACATATTGCTTGCACAATTTAAAGGGCCAATATGCAGCTTGTTCTTGCTCCCAACCGCTCTCCGCTTTTATGTTGGAATCATCTAGAATCTCGAAGTGTAGTTTATGGGTGGCTCCCTTTGCTTTACCCTTCTTCTTGGTCGAATCTTGATTTTCCGTCCTCGCATCACTTCCATGACCTAGCGCAGCAGCTTGACTTGTCATGATGCACTATTTGAATTTTGAACCCCGATGCAGTGAATGTCTTGAACGTGCAATATACGTAAACGGTAACTTTCCAATAGCAGAAAATAAGACCCCAATTCTCCACCACGTAGGAGCAACTGGTGCCAACGCAATAGTAGCACGTCCGACTTGGCACCGAAGGAGAGAAGGAGTGAGGGGGAATGAGGAGGCCGTCCGCCCTTATACCCGTCCGCCCCCCTAACCTAACCGTCGGCCACCATCGGACCGGCCCTGGACCTACAGTCCGACGGCCGGTCCGACGGGGTCTGCTTCGGGGCCCGCCAGTCCGCCAGTCCGCTAGTCCGCACGTCCGCTTTTCACGGCTGTCTGAGAGTCCGCCAATCCGCCTGCGCCTCTCCGTCCGCTCGTCCGCGCGGCCGCAGGTCCGCCAGTCCGGTCGCACTGTCCGCCCGACAGACCACCCATCCGCCAGTCCCCCTGCGTCTGGCCGTCCGCCGTCGCTTAGTACTAAAACCCTAAACCGCTCTGAACATAGTGGACATTGGATTCTTGTATACTATAATTTCATACGACATAGTGTTCACCAAGGTATTGGCATCCAATGTACATGGTTCGAATATGAGTGGGAAGACTAGATTTCGGTCGTGGCAGAGAACACAGAGGCAGCGCAATCTTTTGTTCAATGATTGGTGGGCATTTGAACAATTGCCCAACCATCTTGAATTTGAGGCTTTGCAAGCTTATGACTCTTGGTATGAGAACAACCAAGATGACCTCGATGAAGTGGAGGACTATTGGGCGCAACGAGTAGAGTTGGTTACCGCATTGAAGGAGGGAGCTGCAATTCCAGCAGCCACTGCCTCAAGGACCGGTGATAGAGATGAGGGACGGAGCGAGGAAGTTACCTCAGGCCCTGATGCAGCACGAGCTGCACGACCGCGTCCAACAGCTGCTGCAAGTACCACCGATGGGACTACAGCTACATTCATCTCTCGATTGTCGCGAGCTTCTACGGAGGCAATTGTCACTATTGGGCCACCACCTAGATTTGACCCTTTGGCGTTGTTCTTTGAGCATTTGGAGGTGGAGTTTGGTGGTATTCGCCGAGATCGAATGCGCCATATTTAAGATTTCAAGAAGGAAACTGGAGATACTCCCCGCATTATATATACTAGGCTTTCCAAGTTTGCCCGTGAAAGTGGAGATGCATTCACGGAGCGTCAGTTGGTGGAGCTTTACATGGGGAAGCAAGACAAGAAGATCCGCGACATGGCACATCTGCACATGTTGCTGCTATATGGAGGTCGAGCTACCTTGACTCAAGCCTTTGCCGTTGTGGAGCAGTTGGATCGAGAGCTATGTGTGAAGGAGGCTGGAAGATTGTCATCCATCATGACTTCAACAACAACCCATACCAAGGCCGTTGTTGGTGGCTCAAGCAAGAGCCAATGGACTCCCAAAGTCTCCAAGCAAATTGCTATGGCGGTTGAAGCGGAGGTGACAACCAATTCTCGCATGCGATGTTGGAATTGTGGATTACTAGGCCACGGGAAGAGAGATTGTCCTACTGATATGTCATCTAAGGGCAAGAGTGGCAAACAAGCAGCTACCAACAAGGGTAATGTAGCCACGACAAACAAGGAACAACAAAAGAAGGCTCAAGGTGAAGGCTCACCTCCAAAGTGCACTTATGCATCTTGTGGTCGGATTGGGCATATAGAGGCTCAATATTGGATCAAGGATCCACAATTGAGGCCTCAGTCATTTATACCACAAGCAACACAAGGAGGTGGATCCAATTCTGGGGGAAACAGTCTTGAGGCACGCATGAGAGAGTTGCAAAACACTCTAGCATTACTCGTTGCGGCGACAGCAAAGACTACACCAACGCCTTCTAGTTCAAAGCCTGGACTAGATAGGTTTGAGTATGGTGCACTTGGTGAGGTCGTTGCAGCAGTGGCTACAAGATCACAAACTAAATCTGTGTCAGTTGCACCAATGGTGGAAGAAAATTCACTCACTCAAGGTGGGCCTCAGGTGTGCCATCAAGGGCCTTCTGATAGCATTGGGCAGTCAAGATTGCCAATGACATTTGGCTTGGCAGATGTGGTCACTAGCCCACATCATGGGGCAATTTCTAGTGGAGGAAATTCACCAAAAGAAGAAGACATGGTGAAGAATTTGGCTCACAAATTCTTGGAGGTTCCATTGTTCTCGGGCATTCAGTTGCACAATGGCAACTTTGATGCAGCTGCCGTATATCATATGCCAGGGAAGATGATGCAAGGCACAGTCCAAATGCCTGCCAATGTGGCCATGAAGGAGATGGAAGAGTCTTCTTTGGCTGATGGTGATGAAAGCACAAGAAAGGATGCTGCCAAGGCAGCAACAGATGCCTTGCAATGCTGGAAGGGGTGGCCAAAAGAGTCCCCTTCACAGACAGAGTTTAATAGCAGTGTGACTTCAAGTGGAGAAGCTGTCGGAAGTCATGTTGATGTTGCCACAAGCTATTTGGCAACAATACCAGCTCAGGCAACTCGTGAGCGTTTGCAAGTCAAGCCTGGAGTAGTGCGTTTGGTCAATTATGGTCATGTCTTTTCTGTGACTCGAGGTGAAGCATCTCAAGTATTTCCACAGAAGGTGCTGCTTGACACGGGAGCCCAGCCAATTATGCTAGGCAAATTGCTAGCTCAGAGCTTGGGGCTTGTTGCAAGTGACTTGGAGCCATGTCCTTTCACTATAGCAACATTGCTAGGGGGCACAGAGCAGCCTACGGGGTTGATAAAAGAGCCTCGACGACTTCAGTTCAAGGTAGACACTAATGCGTACACTCACATCTCAGTGAGGTGTGTTGTAACAAGTGCTACTAATTATAACATTCTTTTGGGGCAACAAGTTTTGTACCCCATTGGTTTTGGTCATGATTCGTGGACTGAGGAGGCATGGTTTCGCCCAGGGTGGTCACAAGGAGATGGACGGAAGGAAGTGATCCCCGTCCTCTTTGGTGCTTCTGCTGGCGTGGTTGATGGCTTAGTGGCCGTTTATGGATGCAGTGCAGAGTTGGCTGTCACTGGAGATTTGTTATTTGAGGGGAACATGTCTCTTTGGGGTGGTTGTAACCCTAGGCCGCCCCTTTGCTTCTTCATTCTCTTCAAGTCTTGCATTTTGTTGTAGTTTTGAGTTGATAGGAATTGGAGCACGGGATGTAATGATGATTGGTTGTTTTACCAATCTTTACTAGTGTTATTCCTTGATTCAACTTGTTTTGCAAGACTAATCCAATTGAGACAGAATAGAAGCAATCTAGGAGAGTTAGAGAAGCTAATTATTGGATGGTTGCTCATTCATGCCTTGGTATTGTGTGGATTTGCCTCTGGGCATGTGTATATACGTTTAGTACTTGTAGTTTGCGACATGTATTATTCACGATACAGAGTGACACGACACGCCGCCGCCTACGACCACCCGTCCTCCCATCCGTCGGACGCGTCGGTAGACCGCGTGGTGGTCGCCCCGTCCGCTCTGTCCGCCCATTCGTCCGTCCCTGTCCCGTCCGATGGCGCGGTCGGTCGCTGCTGTCCGCACGATCTGACCGTCCGCCTTATGTGGTCCGACCGATGCAGACGGGACATGTCCGCTTCAGTCCGTACAATGCGGACGGTATAAAAGGATGGGCGGACGGCTCATTTGGACACAATCGTTTCCCTTTTGGAGTGGGTGATCCGGCGCCTTCAAGTATCTGTGCACCCTTTCAGTTTGGCGTGTGAACGGTTTTCACTTGTTTTTCCATGGTGTTTGATTGTTTCGTTGTTGCATACGGAAAACGCTAACACTACAAATCCATTGCACTTCTTCGACACTTCATACAATTATATTGTGGTCATCATGCCTTAAGGAGCACCATCGCGAGGAAGTAAAAAAGGGAAGTCGCAAGACATGAATTGGGAAGATTGGAAGAATCCCCTATGTGTGGCAGAACCTGGATGGGAAGATGAACCAAAGAAAGTTTGGGATTGCACGACATATAAAAAATATGTGAAAATGATGCACCTTTCTAAATTGTGGTCAGAAGAACGCGCTGAGGTGTAATTTCGTTGCTGAGAAGGGGAAATGTCCACGTGCATGAGCCAACATTTTGTCCGTCGTTATGAGAAAATAACATCCGCATCAGGATTACCAGTCTCCAAACCAAATATCATGAATTACTCAAACATGGCCATGATTTGGGCAGAGATTGTACTTCACAAAGAGATAGATTGGCGCACGGTTGCAGGACACAACGTGAAAAACCTCACACGTGAACAAGGAATGATTGATACTAATTGGACTGGCGTAAGCGACTGCATGCCAGAATGGTCCAATCGAGGTTTCGGACAATTTGCTTCGGTTGTATTGCCAGATGCCGAAGATGAATGGAGTGATGACAACAATGTTCGTGATGATGCAGCACCTGTGACATTTGTAGAGAGACATAAACGCGAGGAAGCTCGACACGACATTGAGTACGAACAGCAAGTACAAGAGGCAATGCGTAGAAGCTTAGAAGATCGCGGTCGGCATCACGCGCATGGCGGAACCTACGAACGAAATCATGGAATATAAGGTTCCGGAGATGGCCGAAGTGGTGCTCAATACAACCCTTACCTACATGGTTCCTATGGATATCAAAGAGGGTCTCATCATGGAGGTTCAAGTCAAGGAGGATCTCAAGAGCATGCTCCAATCCCTCCTCCTGCTTTTGGAGGCACTTACTACAACCCTTACCCACATGGAAGTAGACAAAGCGGACGCAGAGATATTTACGGCAGCGGACCATATGTTGGATTACTAAGGTCGAATGCACGAGATTCAAAAAAAAAAGATGCCTCCGATTCCGATTTGGAATAAGACTTTCGCAAAGTTTTTCACTTATTGTAGATCCTAAATAATATTAGAATAGAGTACGTAGAGTTTAATAGTTTATTGTTTCTCACTATATTCGTTGGTAGACATCTGAAATATTGTCACAGCACAACCATATCAGTAGATGATACTGACTTGTATTTGAATATGTATTTAAGTGCAAGCGACATAGAACATTATGGGTCTACTATTGTCATCGTCATGTGGAAGCGTAATCCCTTATATTATTATGATGACTAATAAATTATCAATATGTTATAGGGTGATTGCACTATTTTACGCCCCGTGTTGCGTGTGGAAGTTGTTTGTGTCTCTACTTATTGTAGAAATGCTAAGAAGAGCAAGAAATTTGGAAGGCAACTTTCTGATGGTATAGAAAATAAACATGAATCTGAATTTTTTTTATAAAATTATTTAAGTGACCGAAAGTTCACCCTCTAGAAAACAAAGAGGTCTAAGCATGAAAGTTATGGACAATAGTCTTTTTTTTCAATTCAGGTAAATAATCTTTTCAAAGTAGATGATGTCACACAGTCTCAAAAATGCATGATTTCCATGGCCACCTGTCCGTCGTTCAAGGATTAAACTATAATTGTGCTTTATTGCTTCTAAATTTTCTTACTATTCCCTTTGTTTGTAAATAATACTAGTGTTTCCTTTACAATTTACGGAAGAAACACTCCTCTTAATTAGAAACAAAGGGAGCATTCCTTATTTTGATTTGATTTGCCTCAAAATTTAGTACCTTGTGTCAATCTTTAAGAACTTTCAAAATATATTGTTACTCTTCAATTTGGTAAGGAATTGACTATGTGGTAAAGGAACTAACTAAAGGGAGGAATGGATCTTCTTGTCCCCGACTCTGTCCCAAATTCTCAGAAGGAATTTGGCCAACATCTGCCCAAGCCCGACCGTTTGTCCAAAGTCCACCATCCTCCACCTCACAACACGCACACCCGCGCTCACCACACAAACGCCTACAAATTAAAGCTAATGGGATTATAAAARAAAATGCCCTTGACGTTTCAATCGAGAGCTTCTTGCACGATAACAAGAGAATTGGAGCTTCTCGCAGAGATGTCGAGGGAATAGGAGCGTTTTGCACGATTTTGTGAGAATTGGAGCTTCTCGACCGGTGTCTAGTAAATTGGAGCTTCCTCCACAATTTCGAAAGAATTGGAGCCTCTTGCACGGTTTAAAGTAAATTGGAGCTCCTTGCACAATTTCGAGCAAATTGGAGCTTCTGGCACAATTTTCAGTGCATTGAAGCTTCTTGCAGGATTTCTAGTAAATTGGAGCCTATTGCACGATTTCCAGTGAATTGGAGCTTCTCGGCTGATTTCGAGAGAATTGGAGCCTCTGGCAAGATTTGGAGTGACTAGGAGTTTCTTCTCTACTGGGAGTGCATTGGTGCTTCTTCCATGGCGATTGGTTTTGGAGATTCGTCGCTTTCGTTGCTTTCCAGCTCTTCTGCCTCTGTGACTGTCGTTCCGAGGTTGCCAGGCAACTGCTGCCGGACTACTGTAATTCTTGGTGGCGTTTCCCGCTTCGACTCGCGTGTCCCCAGGGCAGGTTCATGGCGGAAGAGGCTCCCTGCGATTTCAGCAACCGAATCGAGATCCATGGATGCAGCGCCTCAGGGCACCGATGGTGCGACGACAGGTCAGGCTTGTCAAGGAGCTCTGGGCACCCTTAATCTCTTTCGGCCATAGGCATGGCGAATGGAATGTTCTTTGTTGTTGAAGTCATTTGGGGATTTAGGGTTAGGGGACTAACAGGAGTGATTGTCGTGGTGGTTTCAGGGGGTCCTCAGGCGCAATCGCATCTCGACTTGTTGCATCGCATGACTGAAAACTCCCAAGGTAAGTTCCTCGCAGTCTCTTACAATCTTACAAAATTTTCCTCGCAGTCTCTTTCTTACAATCTTACGAAAATTCTCATGTGATTTTCCGAAATTTCTCATGTTATGGACACATTTCTTCTGTTCTGTAGACATTCTCACCTTTTGTTTTGTACATATATTCCCCACACCAGCTTTCAGAGAAACAATTCTATACTAAGTGCGTATTTCGGTAGTAGTTCCAGTTGCCGGTTTCTGTGCCATTGTATTTGTGTACGGTTTTAAGAAAAGTGAAGCGAGGGTTTGCATTTCGAAGAAAAAGAAAAGAATCAATTAGGGTTTCGTTCGCCGTTTCTGTTCGTTTTGGTTGCGATGGTACGTTAGTGACGGTCTTTGTTCACATCAACAGTTACAGCACTCTTTAACTGCACATCCACTCTATGTTTATCTTCACAATTTCTCATGTTGTGTACACATGTGATTGGTCATCTTTCTTATGTCAATACTTATGAAAGTGCATTTTGAAGCCCATTTGTTCCCCAAGGTAGTGTTATTGGAGAGGATTGAGTACACTAAAAGATGCACGATGCAGTTATATGTAGATATGACGTTCTACAAGGTGTTAATAAAAGTCCTCACCAAAGTATAGAAGACTCTAGTGTATTGTTGAAAAAAATCGGCCGAGAAGCTCCAATTCACTGGAAATCGTGCAATAGGCTCCACTTTAGTAGAAATCCTGCAAGAAGCTTCAATGCACTGAAAATTGTGCCAGGAGCTCCAATTTTCTTTGAATCGTGCAAGAGGCTCCAACTCTTTCAAAATTGTGCAGGAAGCTCCATTTTATTAGACACCGGCCGAGAAGCTCCAATTCTCACAAAATCGTGCAAGATGCTCCAATAATTCACTCGACATTTCTGCGAGAAACTCCAATTCTCTTGTTACTGTGCAAGATGCTCTCGATTGAAACGTGAAGTGCAGTGCCCTCGGAGGAAGGCATTTCGGGAAAAAAGGGCCAACGAGGAGAAGCACTGCCCGACGTAAACTACTACTCCCTCCGTCCCGAAATAAATTTGGGATTTCCAAATATACTTGTCCCAAATTAAATTTGAAATTGGTTGTCCACAATTCAATGGACAACAACTAAAGTTAGTTTGAGTTCCCTGAAGCAAAAGAATCTATAGCTCTACACTCCAAAGACTATATAGCAATTCAATCATTGCAAACGGAATCAAAATGCAACCCTCTAGCCAACCAAAAGCAAAGAATTCAACCCACAATTATACAAAAATTGCTACTAATAAATCTCTTGTTGAGAATTTTTTGGAGTTGAATCACAAGACATTCGGTCGGAATTGAATAGAAAGAATGTCAACGGATGTTACTCCATCAACACTGCTCAGAGAATGATAAAAATCAATACCACCAGAGCAATTCCAAAAACGGTAAAAAAATACAATTTCATTCTTTGTTTTCAACATGCACAACTTAATTGTTGACTTCTATTCTTTCACACCTCATGGAACTTAGTAGAATCTACGATAACTACAGGAGCTCTTAAAAATAGGAACAATTCTTATGCTAATTTAGCCATTTTCAAATAAACCCGGATTTATTACGAGATGGAGGTTGTCAATCCAAATTCTCCCCTTAACTAATTTAGAGGTTCAAGTTAGATTAACATACAAGTTCCTTATGAAATTTTCATATGTGCAATCTTAACATATAAGAGAAAGACTAAAGAGTTCAAGAACAATAATCAAAATGTAATATAACAAATTGCCTTCCAAGCGGACCATTTTTTTATCAATGGTAAAATATGAGTTTATATCTATATTGTTTGTTTTTGTTTTTGTTTATATATATATATATATATATATATCTTATTTAAAGAAAAGTCAATAATGGATGATCAACAAGAGAAAATATAAGAATGAGAGTGAGTAAGGACTCATACCAATGGAGCATACATTGCAAGCAGACTTTTTGCCATTGTAATCACCACCACATTCTTGTCCGAGCTTCAAATAAGGAGTATCTTAGCTCTCTGGATTCCTAACAACAAGAGCTACTCACTCCAAAAAGATTCATACTAATATCTTTTACTGCCTAAAAGATATGACTACAAACCCGAGGCTAAAAGTTCTTCAACTTGTCTCACAATTCTGCTTCAGTCCTCTTTTTACTTCTACAGTTGTAACTTCTATCTATGTAGTTCAAATGAAATGCAACAACATGATCTGGAAGCATAAGAAGTGTGGGCAATCTCTCCAAGTTATTTTGCATAAATTGTATTATTTCTCACGAAGTTATGAACCTTTAAAGGTTTAGACTTTGAAAACTCAAGGCAGCTAAGCTTTGTTCATTTAAATGGCCACAAATTTCTACTCACAATTCCAATTACTACAAACTAAAGCTTGATAGAAAGCTAACAAGAAAGTACAGATGCTCTATGAAAGTGTTTTAGTCAACTCTAAAGTGTATAACCTTCTACACGTGGGAGAACTATGACTATGTTGAGCACACGTTCAACTCTCAACTATCTTCGATTCACTAACTCCTTGCCTTCAAAAGAGAGAGATGGAAAGCATGGAATACAAAGGTACTAAGTAAGGATGCAAGTGTTGAGTAATAAGTTGAAGGTGGTGATCATTTGCCTCCAAGACTCCAATTTATAGCTTGTTGATCTTCATCTTTTTCTTTGCTTGTTGATCTTCATCTTTTTCTTTGCTTGTTGATCTTCATCTTTTTCTTTGCTTGTTGATCTTCATCGAGACAACTAAATCTCTCACAAATCGTAATGTATATATTCAAATTAACAAACCCTAACTTGAGATTAACAAGGGAAAAGCTACCATACTCTCCTTCACCACCATCGCTCAAAAATCACAGAACACTCACAGATAGTCCGACAATATAACACAAGCATAGAAACATAGAAATCATAGCAATACAAAAATACTATAAGCCAAAGGTATAAAAATCACAACACAATATAAATATTAATATGAAAATAATTTATAAAAAATTTGGGACTTACACAATGTCGTGGATTGTTTTGTTTTTTAGGTTTTCATAGTTTTCCCAAAAAATGAACAGGTGTGATGATAAAGGGGTGTGACCTAAGTTACACCTCATTCATCCAAGTGTTTTTATTTTTTTATTTTTTTTATTTTTATTTTATTTCATCCATCCTATGCTATTAGTCCTCTTTACACTTAAAAATGCAATTTAACTTAAATTTTAAGTTTATTTTTTACTTTTTCCTACAAAGGGGCCCCTAAAAGGCTATTTTAGTCTAAATTCACTATTTCTAAAATTTTCTTTCTACATTGACTATTGGATAAATTTGTTTTACAAAATTACATTTAGTGTTACATATTATTTCATCAAATTGCAATGAAAAAAATATAAGCCTAAATATATGAATTAAAGGGTGGTGAACACAACACTAAATGCAAACTACTTGAAATTTAGTGTGGGTGTAGTAAAAGTTCAAGTAACACTATTAGTAACATAACTCTAAATACCATTATTAGTGTACTTCTCTGGCTTTTCATTTTGCACAATTACTTCAAGAATTTAATTTCACCATTCAAATCTGATCAAGAAAAATCCATACTAATGTTGACTATCTTTCTTGAATAAAATAAGAATTAGGGAGTGAACCTATTCATGATAAACGTCTCAATTATGTTGATCTATTTCAAATGGATATTATTTTAAGGAATATGC